>CAUYQG010108863.1:0-27124 GCA_963574415.1 Tarsius wallacei
ACTTACTTACTACTATATACTTATTTCTACTAATCTTATTTCTATCCTTATATCCCTATATTTCCTTAACGATCGCTAATACTATTATTTTATCTTATCTTACTATCTTATTATTAATATTCTAACTTCTATCTTTATCAAACTACTTATTTAACCCTATAATATCCTAACCTATTTTGTATCTCAAACGGTTGTTTTCCACCAGCTCTCAGCTGGGGTCTGTTGTTTATGAGGAAGTGGTTGCCTTGTTTTTCTCTCCCTCCTGCTGTTACTTGAAAAACAGGAGGTTCACAAATGTTTAGCTTAAGAAAAACACCATCTGTGGATGAGATAATAACTGCTAGTTCCTGCCCATTGATTGAAAAACATGAATGGCAGGAGGGAAAAGCAGTAGCTCTTGTCCATTGATTAAAAAACATGAATGACAGAAAGGAAAAGCAGTAGCTGCTGTCCATTGATTTAAAAACATGAATGGCACGGAGTCAGCAGGAAGGAAGCCGGATAGTAATTGTTAAAGTTCAACTTTATTGTGAGTGCAAAAAGGATGTATGTGGGCGTTTGGTTAGCAACATAGGATACATTTGTGGGTGCAGAAAACTATATAAGCATGTGAAAATTCAATAAAAATTGGCAGAGCCTTGAGCTCTCCCCAGGAACAGGATTCCTGTCTTTTTCGTCTTTTCTTTTTCACCGCTTCCCGATTCCACCTGCTTCAGGCCCTGAGTCTGTCCCGGAGCTGGACTCTGGCACCATCCTGGAAATATGCTCCATTCACTGTGTTGAAAAGAGAGCACAATGACTGCAGTAAAGAGATTTGAGAAGGAAAAAAGTCAAATTGTAAGCAACACAGTGATCATTGCCATGTCTTATAAGACATTCTTTTTGCATATTTTGTAGATCTACTCTCTGGGAATTTGTCTGTCATTTGCTTTCCATCATGACCAGATATGAGCTGGTAACAGAAAAATGACTCTTTTAGAACATCTACCTGTTTTGCTATCTACTTTATATATATTGTTAGTGGTGCTTAGATGGTTTTGCGACATCATAGTTATGGAGCGTTGCTGACAAGGTTTGAGTCTTTTTTTTTTCCAACAAAAATTTACATGCACACATACATACATAGAATCTTATGGAAAGGCACAATAAGTAGCCAATGCAATAATATATCTTGATTTTATCATTCAAGTCAGTGATGGATACCACTTTAGTAGAGACACAGTTTGACTTTTAAGTCATATTAGTTTAAACTTTAACCAGTGATGTATTGTCAGCTCCCAGGATTGCTCTTCTAGCCCATTCCTCACACAGCCAGTTCTACAGATCGGGACATCCTCTGTCATGATAACAATTTGTTTCAATTAGGACATATTTGGGTCCAAGACTCAAATAAACCACACCACAGATCCAGCATGATGGAACAAAAATATTTCCTTATTGGCAACTCCTGCCTGAGGATGAATTTCCCCAGAAGTTATAGGGAAACATGAATTGAAGTGCACCTAATTTATTTGTCAAATAATTCTGGAAAGTACAAATGTAACTGCAAAGAAAGGGAACCAATGGAGGGTGAAGAAGTGAGCAAGTTTACAAAATGGGACCAATAGGAAATATCTGAAGCCTCAGAGTCATCCTACAAAGGGTAGGTGTGTTAATTTCTTATTACTACCGTAACGTATTACCACAAATTTTGTGGTTCAAGACAACACAAATTTATCATCTTACAATTCTGAGGATCAGAGAATGGGCTTCATTGGACTATAACCAAGATATTAGCAGGGCTGTATACCCAATTTATAGTTTCTGGAGGCACTGTATTTCTTCCCTTTTTGAGTTTCTGTGGCTGTTCCCATTCCTTTGTTTTGTCCCCTTTCTATCCCAAAAGGCAGTAATGGGTGGTCTTGCTTACATCAGATCATTCTGACACTCACTTATCTGCTTCCCTCTGTAAAACACTTTTGTGATTATACTGGGCCTACTTGAACAATCCAGAAAAATCTCCTTATTTTAAGGTCAACTGATTAGCAACCTTAATTCCATGTCCTACTTAAATTTCTCCCTGCTATGTACTTAGCATATTCACAGTTTCCAAGAAGCATAACTTGAATATCTTTGGGTGGTGGTGGTTAATTATTTGTAGAGATCTCCTAAGTATAAGAACTCTTTGGCAATTTTATATTGGCCCGTCTATGTCTAAGTATGCCCCTATGGCAAGATAAATACTTTGTGTAAAGTTTCAGATGCTTGCATTAAGAAGAAAGGGCAAGTGATTGGAAAGATATAAAAGTGACTGGAAGAAAAAGAAGCAGAAAAGGCATGTGAGGGACTGTTTTGTTCTGATGTTTTCCATTCTATTTCATTTTTTGTGTTCTGAGATCCACTCATGTTCTTACAATGCTTTTATTCTTATCTGTCACTGACCTGTCAATGTAATATCTTCCATAATTTCTTAAATTAAAAAAATTACAAAGGAAGAATTAGACATAAAAATTACAACTATAGACACCATTAGTCTAGTTGGCTCCACAAATCAGAATTTACAAATATCATCTCCCACCGCTACTACACCTTTAGTTTCCCACTCATAGCCACTACTTTTTCTAGCGTGGATTACTCTTCTTATGTAGTATCCTAGACTTCTACTCCTGAGGAATTTGGCCTCTGACTATTGTGCCCTTGGCAGGGTATAGTTTCTGCATTTGCCTGTTGCAGATTAACCTTTGACTCAAAACCCAGGAGCTATCTCTTCAGTGAGTGTCATGAATTTTAGAGATAACCTTTCTGACCCCATTATGGAGAATCAACCTCTGTCTCCTTATGAAACTTACATTTGATTATTCCTGCCTCTACAATAACAGATTTTACTGCTTGCTAGTGCACAGGCACAAAGATTGCAAAATAACCAGGTGACAATTTTAGCTTTAGATTTAGTGGAAGCTTTGTTGACCAGTAGTGTGCTGAGGTGGAGGATGTAGGAGCCTTCCAAAGTTCAGACAAGAAATGGGTACAATGTATAGAATTTTAAAACAATAGTAAACTGCGTACATCTTTGCCTACTTTTAATAATCAACATGCACCAGCAGTTCTAAACACTATCTGTGATAAAATACTCATTCCTTTCAGGAATGAAAACTCCCACCATCTCTCCCCCACCTTCTTCTTCACCCTTAGTATACCACTGCTGTAGCCTGGGTGCAGCATCCATCTATCTCCAACCCTCAACCCCTGATTTATCACCAAGAACCGGAACATATAATTCAGTAGACTGGATTCCAATGCAACTTTTTCATGTGGGCTATTGAGCTTAATGGTTAGATGGTTCACACATAATTATAACTTTAAATTTTTTCATTCTGTACTAGTTTATTTTAGTTGTTGAAATCACAGCACCATGTAATGGACATTGGAGATATATATATATTTTCTCAACCATGCAAAGAGTCATCCCCAAACTTGTGCCTCAGCTGCCTATACCTTTAAGTGTCCATTAGAATGATCCTTCAGGCTGCCATGCCATCTTTCAGATAAAGCAGTGTAAAAAAAAATATAATGTATTTGAGTGGAAAAATGAATCCTGATGACATAAGCCAATTGTCACATCTCCTATGTCATAAACTCAATCCCTTTATCCAAGGTGTTCTTCTGTAACATTCCATGTCATAAATCAGAGTCTCTGAGAGTTTCACAGGGTGCTTCTGCCAAGCCAGATAAGAAGGAAAAGCTAAATCTAGAATATATATCAACCCTAGTAAAGATGAATCACTACTCTCCAGATAGAAGAGGTGTAAAAAATCAACTTCATACCAGGAGCTAATTGGTCTCCCAGGAAATGGCACCACATCAGAGGATCAGCATTCTATTCTGCTCCTGTCAAAGGTGGTAGGTCTGCAGTGGCTCCCTACCTAGCATGAAAGTTGATTTAGTCACTGCCCAAATGTTCATGTCTCATGAGCACTGACAGCAGACACAAAGATCTACTACACATTTTGCTTTTATTTCTAGGATTCCATCCTCAACCTCTGCCCAGACATCTTTTGCTTTTGGGCCCTTGAAAATCAAACCAGGCAATTTCCTTCTATTCAGTAGTAACATTTTGGCTTCTCTTAGTCTATGCTTCCCTCCATATTGCAGTGATGACCAACTGTGCTACTGGAAGAGTTGACGAAATGTCTCCTCATACTGTCTTTTGGGGGCCACAATGGAGTGAAGGTGTAATGGAGGAACAGTCCATTTTTAGTTCACTTTACTATATTGAGAACCAACCTCAGGTTTTTCCTTCTCTGTCGGTTGGAAATTCTATGAAAGCTACAGATACTAGCTAGAATAGAGACATCAGTGCAACAAGGATATGTGTCATGGGGACCTGGGCTTCTTGTTTCTTAGGCTTAATTATGTCTCCTAGCTTGCTTGCTTTTTTTTCCTGAATCCACCAATTCCACTTCACAATAGATTGATGCTGTTTGTGCTTAACCTTATGAAATGGTGCAGCCTTTGACACACGACTGTGGTACATAGTCAAATAACATACGAAGGTCTGACAAGAGTCTCTACTATGGCCAAATAGAATGTTAGGAGTCACTTTTCAGATAGGAATGATCCTCTGTTGTGACAACATTGAATCACATCCTGGCATATATACAGCTCCCTGAAACTCCCCAATTTAGGTTTACAAGGATGGTCACACACTGTCCTTATCTTTCTTTCATATTTCTAACATCTGCTGGATCACATGAACTGAATAAATTGGAGAATTTGAAATTCAGTCTGAATGTGTTGCAGATATGTCTCTTACTCTGAATCCCATTTAAAATCATTATTCATTTATCATTCACCCATTAAATGGGTTGAGGTAGTACTACTGAGTTAAATATTACCTTAAAATGCAAAGAGACTCAGACAATTATGTGCCTCTATTCAGTGGAAGGATGTGCAAGATGAAATTATTTTTCATTAAAATAGAGGGATGCTTCAGCATACACCCGAAAAAAAGATGTAACATTTCTCTGAAAAAAAGCCAGATTGTTTATTTTGTAAGCCACAGTTCTCTGTTGCAACTAATCAACTTTATTTTGTGGCAAAGCAGGAGAGTTCACTGTTATGTGTGTATTACCATCTATCTCAGATGAACAAAATTTTGTTTTGATTCATCCTTATGAATGAAATTGAAAAAACCTGTTTGCCAAATTAATACCAAATTCCAGAGAATTAGTTGATCTTTTTTTAATTTAAAGAATATATGGACTTTGGATAGCAGTTATAATCATAACTATCATTTCATAAAATTTATGGCTTCTGTAGGAAATTTCTTCTGGCTTCTGTAGGAATCAAACCATACATTAAACAGTAATATAATGGTGACTACCATTCCTAATATCCTTTAATTCTTTGCATGGCACTAATCTTTGTCATTCTAATTGGAACTGGGATAAGATATTGTTTCTTATATTTTATTTTGTCCAAATGGGTGTCAAGAAAAGTGAACAGTTTCAGAAATTTTAAACTGGTCTTTTTTTTTTTTTTTTTTTTTCCATAATGGGTTTTAGTTCACAAGTCAGGGAACTCATATTAGGATTTTCCTGATGAGTATAGTTATTCCTATTATAAAATTAGGGTCTGAAGAAATAATTATAGAATGCTACAGTAGACCTATTGGACCTATGATGAGATGGATTTGAGTATTGGCTTTGTTACCTGGATGTTATAGGGAAAGGGTATTGTGTTATTCATTTTGATCCCCCTTGGTATCAATGTCAACTCATATTCTGCATCCAATAGTCCATGGAATCTCTGAATATTTTTCTTTTCTAATGGATAGCTACTCTTATAAATAAGACTAGTTCTTTTGGAGCAAAGATGTTGAAGAATAGTGATTGTATATACTAGCTGTGACATATTTGTACTTCCTCAAGAGTGCGTGGGCTTCAGTTTAATCAGTGGAACTCTAGGCTGAAAAATGGTTCAAGTCTAGAAAATGTTCAGTGAATTGTGATGGGTTATTATGACTTTAAACATCAGCCCTCACTCTTCATTCACTTCCTTCACATTCATTCACTTGTCATCTTTTTTTGTTGTTTATGTCAAGTGACAACTTAATTGAGTGCCCAGCTATTTTGTCTCTAGAAAAAAGCAACACAGTCACTTTGCTTCTGTCAGCAATGCCTGTAGTTAAAGTCCACATGATTGTCATTCTGGTTTTGCTGCCTATTATATCATTAAGTTCATTTGATACCTAATGATTATTTACTGACTGTAACTTCTGCTTTCTCAGAATTCAAATATCCTTATAGATATTAAGTAGACAAATCCAAAGCTGCATATCTTACCATCAGTCCTTGCCTACAGAGGACAGCCACCACTAAGTTTCTCAAATATTCCAATACCTTCCTTGTTAGTACATTTTTTTTTCTTTTTGTAAAGAAGTGTTTTCTGAGTCATCCTGGGAAGCATTCTCAACCAGTAGGTCCTCTAGTCTTAGATAACAAATTCGTTCCACATACCCACATCTCAAAGCCAATCAAACCCATAATCAATATCCAGCCAAAGTAGTTCTGGCGACTCCAATGCATTTACTGCAAGCTATCATTTTTTTCTCCACATTTCACGTAGTTATTCCATATGCATATTACAACTTTAGGCCTTCTAGCTAATATGTTAAATGTTGAGTCATGCCCCATATTGAGAAACTTCCCCTTCTCATGTCTTGCATTCTTCCTTCTTTGTTTCAGTTCCATCAAAATTTTATCCCAGACATTTATTTGGAGTTCCTGCCTGGGCTTATCAAACAAACTTTTGAGCTCTTTGGTGAATACCTTCCTCTTCTCTTAAGTGGGAAAGCACTTTAGGGCCTGGCGATGTTAAGACTTGACACTTCACTGATCAGAAACAATGATGGAAGACAGTGGAAGATCTTGAAAAGGAGAAACATAATCATGCAAGGCAGATAAGATGAGAATTTTGCACGGTCTTCACACAATGAAAGACTTTCCTCTCCCACTGTAGGAAGAGCTATTTCTGCTAACCCATTCAGAGAATATGTGAATTCAAGGTTCTCAAACACTTCCCACAAAACACCTATTTGGGGTATCTGGGTTCCCCTTTTTTTCAATTAGATGTTAATATAAGAATCTTGTCAGGGGTTAAAAATGTACATCCCTTCATAATTCCACTACTTTCACCATCAAATCCTGGGCCAGATTTCCATCATAATCTGCCACCTGCTGGCAGCAGATGATTGTCTCCTTAAACAGTGCAATTACAGCCTTTTCACTTTCATAGGGCACCCTGGAAGAATAGCTTCCTGACCTCAGATTGTTGCTTTCTTTCTTCAAAAAAGTTAAAAAACCTGATCATTAGCAACTGTCAAACTACTTATCAATCCTCATAACTACCATTCTCGTATTAACTGTCAAGTTCTCAATCTGCAGCATGAAACAGTGCATCATTTTCTACCTTATTCTCTCTCTCTCAAGCAAAAATCTTAATGATTGATGTTTACTTATGTTAGTGATTAACATCACCCTAGTTATAAACAGCAATGGTTTTCTTTTATCATCTGACCAGTTAGTAACCTTAATCTAGAATTCTTCTGTAAGAATCTAGTTCCCAAGATTACTCTACCTAATTGTTTTACATAAATCCTTCAGTCCCTATAATGGGAAAAACTAAAAATCTTAAACACTTATTTAAAAACACCTATTACATGAATAAGTACAAATGAGTCTCAGTCCCGCTTGTACCCTTTGGAAAGCATCAAAGATCACACCCTAGAGTTGTGTCATTCAAGTGCTGAGGAAGCTGGAAAATATTGTTCTTTGAGGCAGAATAATAGTGCCTCCAGCTATGTATAAGTTTTAATGCTCAAATCTATGAATGTTATAGGCTGTATGGAAAAGGATAATTAAAATTGCTGATCAAATTAAAGTTGCTAATCAACTGGCTGTAAAGTAGGAAGACAATCTTGTATTTTCCAGATGTGTCCAGTGTAGTCACCAGGGTCCTTAAAGTAGTAGAGGCAGACAGGAAAGGAGAGTCTGTTCATACTTATGTGATGTGAGAAAAGCACAATTTACCATTGCTGGAGTGAAAGCTGGAGTGAGGGGAGCCTGAGCTGAGGATTGGGGGCAGCCTTTAGAAGCTGGAAGGCAAGGAAGTAGATGAGCCCTTATAATCTCCAGGAAGGAACACAATACTGTCAACACATTGATTTAGCCCAATGGGATTGTCTCAAACTTCTGACCTACATAATTGTAGGATAATACGTTTGTATTGTTTAGCCACTACATTTGAGGTACTTTGGTATAGCAGTAATTAAAAAGAATACAATCTTTACCACTTATATTCTGCCCTGCACAATGACTGTATCTATTACTGCTGATAGAAAAAGCTCTCAGGCAGAGAGTTTCAGGTATTTCCAGTAAAATGTCTATTATAGACAGGGGTGAAAACAGTATCTGGTATAATAAGAATGCCTGTAATTATTTTTATGAGGTAATGCTATTTTGTAATAACAGTCAAAACAGCTGAATAGGAGAAAAACTCAAAAGGCAAAATCATTCTTTTAAAAAAAATTTTGTACATATTTATGGGAGTCATGTGATATTTTGGTACATGCATACAATGTGTAATGATCAAATCAGCATATTTAGAATATCCATCACCACAAACACTTATCATTTCTTTCTGTTGGGAACATTTCAAATCTTCACACTATTTTAGAACATACAATATATTGTTGTCATTTATAGTCATCCTTCTGTGTTTTCAAACACTGAAACTAATTCCTTCTACCCAGCTGTATATTTGTACCCATTAGCCAATCTCTCTTTGGCATATCCACCACCATTTTTGGTCATTACCATGCTACTCTCCACCTCCATGGAACCAAATTTGTAAGCTCCCACGTTTGAGTAAGAGCATGCGATATTTGTCTTTTTGTGAGGAAAACTCATTCGTATTCTTATCTGCAGAATATAAGCTTGATTACCTGAAAAACTAAATTAAAAAAATGAATTTTGGGGTCTCATTATGAGGTATTCAGATGAAATAATTGAACACAAAAATGGTATATAAAAATGAGTGCAAAGTAACAACCTGATAGAAGATAAAAGAGATGGGCATTCCAGTATTCATTTTCTACTACTATATAACAATTAACACAAACTTTGTGATTAATAATATGTCCATGCATTAGTACATACTGCTATTTGTTAATCCAGCATAGCATGGTTGGGCTTTCTACTCAGACTTAAATCAAAGGTTTGCTGACTGAATTACCATTTGAAGCTCAGGATCCTTATCCAAGCTCATTTCTGGTATTGGCAAAGTTCAGTTCCTTGGAGTATCTTACTGAAGTCTCTGTTTTCTTCTTGGCTTTTGGTCAGAAATCACTCTTAGTTCTAGCATTGACCTACAAGTCATTACCTGATAAGCCCTTTCTCTTGAAGCCAGCAACAGAGTTCCAAATCCTTCTGATACTTAGAATATCTGAGTTCCCCTTCTGTGACCGGCTGAAAAAAAATCTCTGCTTTTAAAGGACTCATCTGATTAGACAGTCCTTCCTTCCCATGCTAATTTCCCTTTTGCTATATAAGGTAATATAATAATGGTGATAATAGCTCATCATATTTACAGGTTCCACACGAATGGGAAAGGTATAAACCAAAGACAAAATTTGAAATCCCCAGATGACTAAATAGACTCTCTCTGGGACAAGGGGTATCTGAAAAACTAAATTTCAGAATATGGCTGGAAAGGAGGTCAGACATACCTTGTATATATCCCCTTCATTTGGAGTTTAGGCATAACTGACTAGCATTAACATTAAAATACAGATCATAAGACTGCTGAAACAGACTCAATAAGATACCAAATGCCAATCTGACACTGGTAGCATCACATGAAAGATAGCAAATCCCAAAGGAAGTAAAAATATTGCACCCTGAAATATATTTATTTGATATTTTGGAATGACTCTGAAAGCCCTCTCTTGGGGAAATTTGCATCTGTGGTAAATCTCCTCTAGGAAGAGACATATACCTTTTAGATCACTTACCACTTATTTTCTGTTAAACCTGCTACTTAGAAGCTTTATCTATGTAATAAGAACCTTGGCTTCACACACCTCCTATCTTAACTCAAGCATTCTTTCCTACTGATTTAAAATTATTTAGACATAGCTTAACTGTTTTAACTAATTGCCAATCAGAAAATCTTTTAATCTACCTATAACCTAAAACTTCCCCCCTACACACACTTCAGGTTTCTCAACTTTCCAGGCTGAACCAATGTATACCTTGCACGTACTGATTTATGTCTTTACCTGTAAATCCTGTTTCCCTAAAATATATAAAAACAAGCTATAAACTCAACCACCTTGGACATACATTCTCAGGATTTCATGAGATTGTGCCCTGGGCCAAGGTCACTCATATTTGACTCAGAATATATTTCTTTAAGTATTTTAGAGTTGACTTTTTTTGTAGACAAAGGGGTTTTACAAGATAAATGTAGATGATCTTAGAATGCTGCCTACCACAGTGTTTGTTTAAAAGAATAAATGTTAAAATATCTAAGGATAACCTTAAAATATTTGCAACAGTGGTATAAGAAAAGCTTTAAAATGTGCTTATGTTGAATGGAAATAATATTTTTTAAAGGAAAAAAGTAGACCCTACTGTTGGAAAAAATACAGACATATTAAATAGTATGCTAATATTTTAGAATGAGTCTATACAATCAAAGAAGGTATAGTCTTTTTTCTCTCATACAGAAAGAGACTAATTAATCCTAAAGATTATCAATAAAACCTAAGTAAAATATAATCTGGAAAATCATAACTAGGAATAGTAATAGTAATTGAGGCAAGAATGACTCTAGTAAGTGACAAATATCTTATAATACAGTTAAAATAATTACAACCTACTTGTGTTTTCATGACACACAAAAATAAATAAATAATGAATGGATAAAAAATGTGGAATATAGCAAGAGTGCCATTTTATACCCATGAAGTATAAGTAAAAATAAAAAATAGTCTCAATTTCTGAATATCCAGCTGGGAAAATAACTGGATTCATAATTTTAACTAAAATAATTGTCAGATAGCTCAAAGATATAAATATCAAAAAGTAAAAAAAAAAAAAAAATAGTAACCTTGAAAAGATTTTTGAAAATGTACACATATACACAATCATATAAAGGATGATAACTTCAAATAAATCTACAATTTAAAACTTTATAAATAAAATAATACAAGGAACTAAAACAAAACAAAACTTGTGAAAACTTACAGCAAACTTTGCCCTCACAGCAAAGGGCTGATTACCATGACACCTAAAAGAATTAATAAATATTAAGAACCCAGTAAAATCTGGCAAAGGACATGAACTGGCAGTTCAGAAACCAAGAAATTCAAGGGACTTGACTATATAAAAATTAAATTTAATCTCATTTGGGATAAAAACAGTAAATTGATTTTTTGTCAGATGGGTGAAGTTTCCAAAAGCTGATAATATACTGTGCTAGGAGAATGGAGAGGAAAATTAGTGTTTTCATAAACTGCTGGTAGAATACATTAGTACAATCATTATGGAAGACAACGTGTCTATGTGATACACACATATTAGCATATATATATGAAGCATATATATTATGTATTTCAGAAACTGTACAAAACAATGATGTGTAAGTTTATTCATTGCATTATTATATATAATAGCAAATAATTAGATCAATTAACCAGACTTTTCTGAGGAATAGTTAAATGAATCATAAAGTGTTAAAATGAAAGAGACAATCTTTTTTGGCGGGGGGGAAACAGGATTTATTGAGAGGACAGAAAACTCTCTCAGTAGCAGGGGACCCAAGGGGTTGCCCCAGACAATCTTTTAATATAATATAAAATAATTATCAAGATACCCTTTTTGATGAAAGATTAGGAAGAAAATGAGTGTAGAATGTGCCATTATTTTTGTAATAAATAAAAAATAAGTAAAAATTTGCTCTTATATGCTTAGAGTATTTTTATTTTTTTATTTTTATTTTGTCTTCTTTTGAGTCAAGATCTCACTCTATTGCCCGGCTGGAATGCAATGGCACACTGCACACAGCCACCACAGCCTTGACCTGCTGGACGCAGGTGATCCTTCTGCTTCAACCTTCCAAGTAGCTGGAACTACAGGCATGCGCCACCATGCCTAGCTCATTTTTTGATTTATTATAGAGATGAGGTCTCACCATGTTGCCCAGGCTGGTCTCGAACCCTCAGTCTCCCAAAGTGCTGGGATTACAGGCATGAGTATTTTTAAAAGCATATGCAATCTCTTAATTTTTGCCTTTGCAGTGGAGGATGGAGCAGTGGAGGACCAGGGACATAAGAACATTAACTTTGTATGCTATCATTTTTACTCTTTAAACTTTGATCTCTGCATATTTACTATCCTATTCATATTATTTTTAAAATATAAAAAGAAAACTTTAATAAATTTGACTTAACATAAAAGGGGATGTGTTGCCTTATATAAGTCAGCGGTAGCCTGCCCAATGTCTCCACTGGATTAGCACTCAGACCTGTCATAAGAACTCATGGTGTCTCTGTTTAACATTTTGATTGTTTTTCTTAGGTGACATCTGATCATTTAAAAAATTGATGGCAGTATCTCAAGAAGATTACATCTGAATTTTTCTTTATAAGGGCAAAATACACCTTTATCTCAAAAGTCTCAGCATGCATCTCATAGTTTCTAGTGGACTTTGTTTTGCAAATGTTTCTTTTCCTGAAGTTTTCTTCTAAGCTAAGGGAATGTGATATATTGACTTATTAGAACCAATCATTGTTCTCTAGAGGAAAGGCAGGATGGGAAGAAACCAACCAAATCATATGGATAGTTTTCCAAAGGGATTTGGGAAATTATTTAACCAAAATCAAGTAGCAAAATTAACAAAAGTGGGTTATAGAATGTGGAAATGTTTGAGAAATAATGGCGTTTATGAAGAAATATTTCAAAGAAATGCAATAAAAATCTCTATCAGAATTTAACCAGGGAGTTTCAGATTTTGCCATGTGTGATTGCCCTTTGGAAATGGTTTTACTGGATATAATGAGTCCTATTAACATTTCATTAAGAGAAGTTAGAAAAAAAACAATAGTGTTTATTGCAATTCTGCTGTTAAAAGCATTGCTAATTACAAGAATGTCTTTTGACAAGTGACTTTCAAAAAAAAAGAATTAATTTCTCACCTTAAGATGAACAGTTGGTTTGTTTACATTTTATAGTCATTGTGCATTATCAATCTGCTCAATTTTCATTTCACTGTGATTTTCAAAACTTAGAGGCAAATCTATCATCCATTCTTTGCTTCTGTTGGACTTATCATTTTTCTTATTGTTCTAATTGATGCACCATTTTAAACACCTACTGTTCTTTATATGATTACCTTATGTTACCTACATTTTCAAATATTTTATGACCAACCTTATAGGGGAATGTAAGATGTAAGAACACAGTTAAAGTGAGATAAGTCAGATTCAAAATTATATAGGTCAGCGGTAGCTTGTCCCATGTTTCCCCTGGATTAGCACTCCTCAAACTTGTCATAAGAACACATTGTATCTCTTTCTGACATTGTGACATTTGGGTGACATATCAATTAGATTTGAATTTGGGCTCAGTTTAGAATATACTTTGATATACATATCAACCTGGGTCACATGTATTACATATTCCATTGTAACTCAGAAAGCCATATTATTACTCAAGGTCTCTGTGGCTAACCCAAGATTGTAGAACTCCAACTTAGCAATCATATTTTTTTCTCATTGAATAGACATTCTAAAAGCTTGACAATAAGTTCTTCCTACAAGAATTTCACAAAAGACAAAGACTAAAATATGAAAAATCCAAGGCCTTCACCTTTATTTCAAAACTAACATTATTTGCGTCTCATAGATCTGGTTTTATATGAGACGTGTAACAGCATGCTTTCAAATCAGTAATAAATACATGGATACAATCATACATGCATATATACATGTAATGGAAATTACAACTAGAATGTTTCAATAAATATCATAAAGTTGGGTTTATATGTGGCAAAATTTAAAGTATGTCAATATAAATTATAAAAATTTCATCTTATTTTCCACAAATAGTAGCAGTAAATTGGCATATAATTGCACATATTTGTATTTAATTGGCTGTCAAAGCACCTATGACTGCATTTAACCAATTTGCAAGCTCAAAGACAAAACACATGGAAAAGGGGTTACCCACCACACTTGTAGAATACATGCTATGCTTGTTCTTACCTTTTAACATTCAGGTTCTTAACAATAAAACTAAAATATATGATGCTTATCACTGCCTTCTTCCAAAACATAAATAACATGTTGTAGCTATACTGTAATAGCTAGTGATTGAAAGAAGAAGAATGATAAAAATGGAGCATAATAGATGCATTGTTGCCTTTATTTTAAAAGCCTTTATTTATTCTATTGAAATACAAAATAAAAGGAGAGAAAAAAATTAAGAAAATAAAATGCAGAGGATACAGGATTTAGAACACAGTAAATAATGGTGAGAGCCTTATACAGAACTCATTCAATCTTTAGAATTGACTTAGGTTTTGCATTACTGCTTCTTAATCATTTTCTGAATTGCAGCTCCAAACCTTGAAATGAATGCAAAGGTATATATGTAGTAAATTAAGTGAGTGAGCACTTCCCATATGATATTATATAAGCATTGTAAAATGAAGTATTTATTACTAAACATAATAAATTTAAATGATTTTATTATATGAAAGTTAAAGTTACCTTTTTATAATCCAAGTATATATAAATGAATGATTATTTTTATGAGCTACAATTTATGATTATATAATTATTTAAAGAACTTTCTCAGTTTATTGTATAATTGACAATATTTACTAAAAGTCCAATTTAAATTATTTCATGATTTTGTTTATTTCCTCATGTTAGAGAAATTCCTAAAAAAAAGTGGGTATACTTTTGACCATGTCTGAAAAAGGGGATGTAATTTAAAAGGCAAGAATTTAGCCGTGAACAAATATGCTATATTAAGAATGCCTATCAGAAATCTAGAGAGTTTCTTGCAATGTTTTCTTATTTTTATATGTGTAATGTATATTTGTATGTATATGAATAATAATAAAATAATAAAGCTTGTTCAATTTAAAGACATAACATTATAGACTTTTTAGCAAGAAGAAAACTTAGAGATCATAAAATGATTATTCCATCCTTTTCTGGAGGTACTAAGTCATGTTATGTTGGAAAATGATGTATTTTAATAAAGTACACTAAAATGCACAAATTAAGAAGCATAACGTCTCTCATTCATATGTATATGCACGCATGCGTGCACACACACACACACACACACACAGAATGCCTGCTTATAAAATTCTTTGGTGCCAGCTGGTCACTTGCCTCCTTCTCCTCCAGGTAGAGTAAAACAAGTGCAGCTCCTTGACCTCCTGAGCAAAGTGACACAGCTGCTGTCTTTGCATCAAATTAGCAATTTATAGACTATAATCACATTGCCAAGAGGTTTTATTAACTTTTCTTTCTCTACGGATTTTAGTGTCCTCACGCTTTTCAACACTATGTAAAATATGTCCTCTAATTTTTACCTTATTAACACAGTGATTTTAAAGAATGGACTACTTATGTTTATAGCAACTATTGTATCTAATGTACTCTGTGTGATATCATGTGCAGAACTGCCCTCATCACTGTAGTTTTACATAAGTTTGTAAGAGATAATTTATAAAGTATAAGAAAAAACATCAATGAAAATTCTGCAAACATGACATCCAGCAAAAACTATTTTGTAAATTCTGCTTAATATTGCGTATAACAGAATGTAAGTTACAAATTAAAGAAAAATCATTGTGTTAATGTTATAAAATGTTATGGTAATCTAGTGTATGTTCTACAGAATGGTTGGCCTTTCTAATGAAATTTACTTGACAAGAATAGGTTCTATTTTAAGACCCCAACTTCTCTCATGTCCAACCTCTAACATAGTATCTGGGTCATCACTCTATTTTGAATTAGTTGTGTGAGACAGACAGAGGAAATGAAAGGGAAAAGCCCTGGCTTCAGTGGAGATTATCCACAAACACTGAGACTTCCAATTTAAAGTTTTCCTACATATAAGTATATGGAAACAATATTTTCATCATGATATTTAAGTTCCATTAAAAAATAATAATAACTTGTTTTAGCTAGGGGATAGCCAGGAAGCAGGAAGTAAAAGGGAAGAAAAATCTAGGTTGACACATTAATTTTTTATTATGGTAAACTATACATAACATAGAATGTAACATTTTATCCATGGTAAGTATACAGTTCAGTGATAGTGCATTCACAATGGTGTGCAACCATTACCACTATCCAGCAGAAATTCTTCATCATTCCATAGTGAAACTCTTTACCTAGTAAAAAAATCTCTCCTCATCCTCCCTCCTTTTATCCTTGGTAACCACTGTTTTTTGTTTGTCTGTTTGCTTATTTTGTCTCTAGGAATTTTACTATTCTAGGTACCTTATATAAGAGGAAACACATAATATGTTTTTTTCTCATGTCTGGTTTATTTCACTTAGTATAGCGTGCTCTACATTTATCTGTGTGTAGCATGTATCATTGCTTTCTAAGGCTGAATAGTAATTGAGTGTACGTCCATACCATATTGTATTTATTTTTCATTCAGACATTTGTATTATTTTACCTTATGGTTATTGTGAATAATTCTTCTATGCACATTGGCGTACAAATATCAGTTTTAGTCCCAGTTTTCAGTTCTTTTTGTATATGCCCAGTACTGGTATTTCTGGGTAAAATGGTAATTATATATTTATATTTTAAAAGAACTACTTATATTTAACAATATAAGTTTGTTTATTTTAATGCTACAAATTCATTGTAAATTTACAATGTAACCTTACACATGAATTAACTAAAAATATTTACATACAATGTGAGCACATTTATATTATGTGGGCAATACATATCTTTATTAAACTGACTGGAGTTTTTGCTGTCCTGGCCTTATGTAAACATATGCATTGTATATTAATATATGCAAAATGCAGAGTTAAAGAAGGGCATGCTGTCATTGAATACAGTTTGCATTTGGGCCCGATTTTACACACTGCATTGGCAGAAGAAGGTGTAAAACATAAGCAAGAATAAAGCAGTTATTTTGAAGAATAAGAGTATATTAAATAGAGTAGTCTGAAAAGCAGAAGATATTGAGTTTTTATGTAAATCATGCTTTATATTTAATATTGATAACATGAAAAAAACCTTCTGTTTACGTAGCTTATGTGATGTGTGATTGCTTTTGTACACCACCCAGAGCAGCCTCCTCACATGCAATATAGATTTTATTAGCTCCAGATTTTCCGGTAAATGGGCACATAATAAATGGAAGGCCTCGGTCCAAAATAATAAAAATAGTTAAAATATGCTGCTGATTTATCTTTAATAGCAAAAATCTATGAAACTCATTCCTCAATTTTTTCACAAAAATATTGAAATATTATTTAACTTACTGTCTCTTATTTACATATGTATGTGAATCCTACATGAAACTGTATGTAACAGCAGTCTGGTGGTGCCTGAACATAATACTTTTCCATTTTTAAGAGAAAAAATTGAACATAAAAATATATAACATTTAGTTTGTATTATGCAAGATTTCAATTAAAAAATTAAGTGTTCTATAAATCTTTCTTACATTGCTTAGAGATCTTTTTTACTTACACAGATTAATCAAGCCTCTTACTTTCATTAGTATACTTGAAAATATATATGTTACATTTATATATTGTCAGTTATGTTTAATAATTATAAAATACTAATAGACAGTTTCCATAATTTTTTTGGTATAAGTATGTTGCCAGTGCCGTATTTAAGAGTTCTCTTTCCCTGCTATGTTCCATATGCTTGACATACTAAGCAATGATGTGAATAGTCATCACAGATTTAGTGACATTTCTAAGTATTACCATAAATAAGTAACACTGGCACATAAACAATTATTTCTTTAGTAGTTATTAATGATGCTCTGAAAACCACAGATTGGTTAAATTAAAAATAAATAAAACACAAACATAACTTCAACTATTTATATTAAAGAAAAATCATAAAACTTGCATTCAAAATGATTGGAAATGGCACATAATTTCCTGAGATCTCTTGTCATAAAAAATTTTTCTTTCTCCTTGAGAACAAATTTTGAAAGATAGAATATGTGAATAAAAGTTAAGCCAATGGTTGTCTGATTATTTACCACCATAAACCCTGTTTCATTATTCTAATATAAGACATTAGGTACTAAAGAGTAACTCTGATTAAACAATAACATATATCAAGTAATAATTTAATAACTCTCTATTAATTAAAACATATATTATGAAAACTCTGACCACTAGAAAAATTATCTCAGTATGAAGTTAATATAATTGCATCTAAAAGTAATAAACATGTAAAAGTTAAATATAAAAAATAGTTTTTATAATAACATTGTGATTCCTATTATGCTCATTGATATATGGAAGTACTTTGAGAATACCCATTATTCTTTTAAATGCACTACCAGAACCTGAACACTTTAAGCTGGAAGCCACTGGAATTAGAGTTATTTGTTTATATAAGCAGATTCAGATAGTTAAGCTCTGTTATTAATTCCCTATTGCTTTTAAATAATTTTCCAATCTATCGCACCAATTACAGCATGAACTTAAAAAACAAAACATATTTTTAAAGGATAAAGAAAACCATAAAGTACATCCCAGATAAAAAGAAAATGTTTAGGCCAGGTGTGGTGGCTCAGCCTGTAATCCCAGCACTTTGGGAGACTGAGTCGAGAGGATTGCCTGAACCCAGGGGTTCAAGACTAGCCCATGCAACTTGGTGAGACCTCGTTTCTACAATAAAAATAAGCTGGGTGTGGTAGAGACTCCTGTAGTTCCAGCAACTTGGAAGGCTGAAGTGGAAGGATCACGTAAGCCCAGCAGGTGGAGGCTGTGGTGGCCCTGAGCGTGCCACTGCACTACAGCCTAGGCGACAGAGTGAGACTCCAACTCAAAAAAATAAAATGTCTAGATTTATGTAGTCTTCTTTTCCCAGCTCATTGCTCTTGTTTACATTCTGAAAGACTACCAGTGTTTTCACTTTAATTTTTCTTCCACCATTTTCACAGCATATTTTTTTTTATTATTTTTGTTAAATAGAATTGTATTGAGGTATCGGTAAAATAAGCTCATTTAAGTATATAATTCAAGGATTATTAGTAAGTTTACAGAGTTGTACAATCATCAGAATAATCCAATTTGAAAAAATATTCATCACCTCAAAGAGCATTTTTCTGATCATTTGCAAGACAACCTGTCTTTTCACTGACAATCCCAGGAAATAACTAGTCTATTTTTTGCTGCTATTAGCAGACTTTTCCTGTAAATGGAACCATGCAAGATATGATCTCTTGAAGACGACTTCTATCAGCATATTTTGAAATTCATTCATGTTTAATTACATATCAGAGTGTATTTCTTTTTATGCATTACTAGTGTTCCATTGTACCACATTACATTCATTTTCTTGGACTGCCATAACAAACTACCACAAACTTGGTGGCTTAAAGCAGCACTGTTTTTAAAATTTTTATTTTTACTTTATTTTGTTTTAAAGATGTGTGGTACATGTCAGAATGCAGTACATAAGTGGTCTACATACAGGTGAAGTACAATGGACCTCACTTCTCCTGCATTAGGATCAGGCATCCTTAGTAATGTGATATGCCACTCCCTTTCTCACTCATAAGCAGAAGTTTATTACATCACAGTTTCAGAGGCCTGAAGTTTGAAGCAAAGTTGAATCAAAACATCAGCACAGTCACACTCTCTTTAATGGTCCAAGGGGAAAATTCTTCCTTACTTCTTCATAGGTTCTTGTAGTTCCTGGCAACACATGGGTGTCCCTTGGTCTGTAAGGGCATCACTTCAAACTCCACCTCCATCATCACTGTTAGGATACGGAGGGTGAGGGTGGATGGATGGATGCAGAGGGGCACAGCACCTCTGGATTCAGCACACCGGAGGTGAGCGCTGGTAACCAGAGATCTGAGTAATGCAAAGATGTGCAACACACAAAGAGATGAAAGAAGAAAAGATTTATTTAAGAAAAAGATCTCTTCCCACAGACAGGAAGAGGGCCTACACTCTAGATGAGTGTGGCATCATAGCTCCCCCACTCCCAACCCTGATTTAAATCCTTTCCCCTGGAAATGTTACAATCAGGTGGACGTGACTGCTGTGACTTCCTTCTTGATCACTTGCAGATGTCTTGGAGACCCTAAGAGAGGTCCTGGTCACCATGCACTGAGTCTCAGATCTTACCACCCTCAGGAAGTTATACAATGGGCCGATAATAGTCATGCTTGTGAGATTTGGGTTTCTAGAAAGACAAAGTCAGTGAAGTTAATCTTTACTTAAAGAATGCATTCCTCCACCACACAGTTTCTACTTTCTCACCATTGTGTTAGGGTTTAGTAACAAGACAAAAAAATGGCTTTTCTCTCTCAGTCTGTCCTTTCAATCACATGGCAGTCTGCCTGTTTGTCTTCTTGTAAAGAGATCAGTCATTAGAGTATGGTCTACCTTAAAACAGTATGATTTTATTTTAACTAATTACATCTACAAAGACCCAATTTCCAAACAAAGTTATATTCTAAGGTTCCAAACAAACATTTTTTTTGAAAGACAATATTCAATCCAGTACAAACATTCTGTTTATCCATTCACCATTTGAAGAAGATGTGGGTTGGTTCCAGCTTTGGACTATTATGAATGATGCAGCTGTAAACATTTGCATGCATATGGTTGTGTGGGCATATGTCTTCATTTCCCTTGAGTAGATACCTAGGAGTGAGACCACTGGATGGTACTTGTATTTTACTTTTTACAACTGTCAAATAGTTTTCCAAATTGGTTGCACAATTTCACATGTTTAATGGCAAGATGGTTTCCAGTTTCTCCCCATCCTCATTCGTGTTTGTTATTGTCTGCCATTATAATCATTTTAGTGGGTATAAAGTAGTAATTGATTTTGGTTATAATGTGCATTTCCCTAATAAATAATCATGTTGAACATCTTATCAAGTGCTTATTGGCCATACACATTTTCTTTTTGTGGTAAAATGTCTGCTCAAACACTTGGTACATTTTTAAATGGATAACTAATCTTTTGCTATTAATATCCTAGATATACATATTTTGTCAAATATACAATTTATAAATATTTCCCCCAGTCTATGGCCTTCTGTTATTCCCTTAATGGTGTTATTTTAAGCAGCAAAATTTTTAATACAGAATACAGTCAAATATTTCTTTTTAAAAATAGATTATGCCCTAGTATTTTAGTTTCAGAAATGTTAATAATTATAATAATCTATGAAAAAATATAGCTTACCTCCTTGTACAAATGATAGAAAACCTAACCTCATATTTTTGAAAGAAAAATTATTAAATAAGATTTTGTGATGACAGAAATTAGTGCTTAGTGGGTTTCTATTCAAGTTATATAATGTTGCATATTGTCATTTTTTAATCTGTTGTCTTGATTTTTTGCTTTTAAGACAACTTTTGTGCTTTTATGACTCCCTACGTTTGTATATAATTTTTTCTGTGTTTGTGTGTGAGTGCATTCACATGGGTTACAGAAAAATGCCTTGCTTAAAGATTACAGTGCTGTGTATGTATAATTCACTCTCCAACTCTGCAAACAGTATTGAGTGACTACTGTGAGACAAATGTTTACTCCTATTCCTGGAGATTCACCAGTGAATAGGGCAGATAATTTCATCCATGGAATGTGAATTTTAATCTGAAGAATGTGGAATCAATGGTTATTACAGTACAAAGAAGAAAAATAGTGCATTGTAAAACTATAGGGAAAAGAAAGCGTACAGCATATGGACTGAGAAAGTTTGGTATTTCAGATGAAGTAATTTGTGAAGAGCTTCCACAATGATAGGACATTTGAGTAGAGAAAATAATGTGAATAACAGTAGAACTAAAGAAAATTCCCATAAGTCTCTGAAGTGGGAAAAGTTTAACATATTTGAAGACAAACAAGAAAGACAGTTCGACCAAAGAAATGCAGATAAAAAGGAAGTAAAAGATGACTAGATTTGAGAAATTGACAGTGGTCAGTCAACATAAAACCTTGAATGAGATGATATAATTCTTGGACTTTCAACTCAGGGTGGTAGGAATTTTTAAAAAATGTATAGCATTTTAGTGAAGTAATTTGATTTTAAAAAATAATTAGCATTTGGTCCTAACAGTGAATTCAGATCCATGTAGCTTTGCAGCTGTGATGTCTAATAGGGTAGTCTCAAGTCACATGTGACTATTAAGTACTTAAAATAATGTTGTTTTGAACTGAGATATTCTGTAAGTGTTAAAACCACAGTGGATTTTGAATCCAGTACAAACAAAAAAAAAAGTAAAATGTCTCATTAATGTTTTTTAAATATTGATTATCCATTTGGATATACAGTATTGGTTAAGTAAAATAGATCATTAAGTTAATTTTACCTATTTCTTTATATGTTTTTAACATCATTAAAAATAATATTATATATGTGCCAAGTGTTAGATTTCTTGTAGACAGTGCTACTATTAAACTTTATGGTATGGGCAGGACATCTGACTATAATATGTATCTTGATACCATGCAATATGCTAGGATCCTAAGAACATAATTTCATTTAATTCCCATTTAAACCTCATAAGGCAGACTGTTGATTAATAGAAAAGATCAGCCAAGTTAGATTAGTCTCAGTTGTAGAATGAAAGAAGGAGAACTGATCAATTGAGAACGGCTTTAGTCCTAGTCTCATATCAGGGTAACTGAAAAGACAACCTTAGTCAATTTGATGTACTATAGCCAAGGAAAAAATCAAATTGAAAAACTGCAGTCTGCAGGTGACCATCAGAAGACTCAGTTTTAGAAAGAAGAAATGGCATAGCTGCTGGAAATGAGAGTACCATCTAGAGGGAGCTAAGAAAGGAAGGGTCAGACAATTTTCACAGGTTAAACAAGCTGTGTTAGAGATTTGTATATAATGCACTAGTTTGAAGAAGGCAGAAAAGTCAGCTTTGACTAAAGAAAAGTGAAATAGATAGATAGATAGATAGATAGATAGATATAGATATAGATATAATTTCTCTTTAAAAAGACAGGCTCACACAAGTAATCCAAGAACTTTGGCAGGCCTAAGTAGGCCTGTTGAAACCAAGAGTTCAAGACAAGCCTGGGTGACATAGCAAGATCCTATCAATACAGGGGAAAAAAAAAAATAGACTGGGTGTGGTGGTGTGCAACTATAACCCCAGCTACTTGGGAAGCTGAGGTGGGAGGATCATTGAGTCCAGGTGTTTGAGGCTGCAGTGAGTTGTGATTGTGCTGTTGCAGTTCAGCTTGGGCGAGTGAGGCTCTCTATCTAAAAAAAAAAGACCTCAGAGCCCAGAGCTCATTAGTTTTATGCTTACTTCATTTTCAAAAGACCTTCTATGAATAGCTTATCATATTTGCCTAAACTTCCTGGGGACCAACAGCAAAATTATTGGAAAAAAAAAAAAAGCTAGCACTAATGTGCATAGTCTGGGGTCACGACTTTTCTAGAGTGACAGGGGTTACTTTGATTAATCAGGTAGAGAAAGTTACACAGAATTTTACTTTAAAGTAAAGTAACAACAACAAACAAACAAACTTCCACGTCTATCTGGGCTTCTTTCTTAAAACCTGTGTGTCTTTTTTCCCCCACGCTGACTTTCTAGCCTAAAAAACAAACCTACAAAGCTTTGACCTATCTCCAATACCTTCACCTTATCTCTTCTTCCCTCTGGAACAGAAGTGTGCCCAAGACCTCAGTGTTTTTGACTCAGCACTTGTAGTTGACTCAGCTTCATTTCTACTCTCAAACCATGAGTTGGTTTTCTATTATAAAATGCCTTTTTCATTTTCAACACTTCTGAATGGCTTTTACATGAACGCCCTTTAAATCACTACACAGAATTCTGCTGCCACTCACACATACTCCTTAATCCAATATACTACCTATTGACTGCTAGTACAAGTAGTACCAAAATGGGACCAACACAGGCACTTTCTTACAAGTCAAAGTCAATTAATATGTAGTCAGGGGCACATCTAGGGGCTAATATATGATCTTTATCTTCTGGAAAACCGTGTAAAAGAACTCCACAAATCAAAATAATCAATGTTTTTTTATTGGTTGTAAAAATAAATAGAGTAGTAATGGTATGTTCCATCAGGCAGAAAACATACTGAATGAAGCCAATGACATTTGGTTCCACTTCAACACATTCCGGAAAATTACATTATAGAGCTGTCAAACACAAATTCCAACCAAAATGTCAGTTTTGTACAAAAGCAACAATCTGAAGGGCAAAGTGAATCTTGCCTTACCTTAGAACCTCCAAGGCAAAGCTTCATGTTATTTAACTGCAGTCCTTTAGGGATGAATCAGCTTTTTAGTAATGTTAGTCTTGTCTGACATAAGGTAGAAATAAATGCTGGAACCCTGTAATTCATAGTTTAATAGAGAAAATTAATTTGGCAAATTTTACTATTTCCTATAGTGATTATTAAAATAAAATTAAGAGATTTTTCTCTTAAAGAAGAAGCTATCCAGAATATTTTTTTTAAGTTGACTTAAAAGAACAGCTTATATTCTTCGTTTTATTCCGCTTTTAAGCATACCAAGTTGATTTTTTCCCCTTCAGTCAAACAGCTGCTTCAGTCATATAGGAAGCTTCATGGTAAGCTGTGCTTCATTCTGAATTTTCATACGCCTAGGGAGAATAAGACCAAGGCACAGGCCATTCATTATTGTCCACCAGCTCACTCTTCCTTATCTGGACAGGACTCATTTCGCTTTTATCCTGCTCTATCATTTTCAGTCTTGTAGCAATGCTGACCTTGTAATGTTTGTTTGGGTTGGATTTGTCTGTCTCATCCTGCAATAAGCCCTTGTTCCATAAGATTATTTTAAATTTCCCAAAAGGCACTTAGATTTTCTATCCCCAGTCTTCTGATTTCTAACTTCCTTATAAAACAATGCAATTAAAGTATCTTTGTGGCACTATAAGGGCAGGAATTTTTGTGTATTTCATCCTCA
Source organism: Tarsius wallacei (assembly GCA_963574415.1). NCBI lineage: Eukaryota > Metazoa > Chordata > Mammalia > Primates > Tarsiidae > Tarsius > Tarsius wallacei. Next base: position 25,236 of record CAUYQG010108863.1, read on the forward strand.
GTTTTATCCCCAGCACCCAGGAAAGTGCCTGATACATGGACACTTGTTAAAACTATCTATTATAAATTACCATCAGGCAATGGGGTAAAAGCTTGTAAAAGGCCCCAGCCCTGAAAATCTGCCTTGTGGTTAGAATTTAACAAATCTGCTGTTTCTTGCTTTGCTTTTACTCCAATAGAGGGCAATTGATTATCTTCACATTCTGACCCTGGGGGTTGGGGGACCACCCCAAAAGGCTGATAAATATATTCTTTCTTAAGCAATGGGCCTAAAACTGCTTGAAGATAAAAGGGGTTCCTATCTCTAGGGACATTCCCCATACCTTCTTCCTGACCTACTTCTAACAATGGTGCACTGCCCAAAGCATAAGAGCTGATGATAACAGGACTTGCTTTAAAGATGGCATCTATTTTAAACCTAAGAATAATATTTCAGATATTTTTCAGACATTGTACTCTGACAGATCTGAGGCCCCACCTGAGGCCCCACCAAGGCCCAGAACACATACCAGGAAGCTGACTCTAGGTCCTGTGATACCCTCTCCCAGAAATTAGCTCCGCTACATGAAGGCAATTTTGATGCTCCGTGACATCATCAAACAATCATCAGTTCCTTAGCCCCTGTCCACCACATTTCCTTTACAAACTCTAGCCTATAAATTCTCAGGGAGGCAAATTTAAGAAATACCTACTCCCCTCCTTGCTCAGCTGCTTTGCAACATTAAAGTCTGTTTCTACTGTAAATGCTGCATCAGACTTGGTTTTTCTGGGCAACTGACGAAAGAGCTCAATCAGGCTGTAGCACCGTCTATAGATATTTTTAAAATTAATGTACTAATCATTTTTCTAGATTTAATTATTGCCCACACTTCAATACACACCTGCCAAGCATGATAGTTTCAAGATTTACCCAGTAGTATTCTATCCTTGCCTGTTACATGTGGACTGACCCAACTAGTTAGCCCCATGTCATCTGTCATTGAACTAGTGGGAGAAAATTATTTTCTAATGGGTGAATTAGTTTTTAAAAAGCATAAAAGACACTAAAATTTCCAAACTTTGGCCCAAAAACTATAATTGAAGAAAATAAGTCATCCAAGAGCTATTTTTAAGACTTAGGATATGTAGCTCTAGCAAGTGATATGAATGTATTTTCCTAATTAATTATTAACATTTTTTTTTTTTTAATCAGAGTCTCACTCCGTTGCCCAGGTTAGAGTGCAGTGGCATGCTCATGGCCACCCCAGCGTCTATATGTTGGGTTCCTGCGATCCTTTCGCCTCAGCCTTCCTGCAGCGGGAAAATAGAGAGACCGTGACACGAGACTATTATAGGAAGTAGCACTTTATTACGCCGAGCACCGGCTGGGTGGGCTCGACTGGGCTAACACTTCCAGGCCGAACCCTGCAGAATGGAAGAAGAGGGGTCTTATACCTTTGTATAGGTAAGGGAGGGGGTCGTGTTGAGCGATTACACATTCTCTTTGGAATTTACAAGGTGGTGTTCAGAAAAATCAGATCTTTTAAAGAACAAATGGTCTCCAGGAACTGCAGGGCAGCAGGGTCTTCAAGCAGGGTTGTGAACTGTCAACTTCAAAAGAGGGGTTTTGAGGAAGTCTGTGAATTAGTTACTCTTTTGCATTTCCATGAGAGCCATCAGTCTCTGGCCATTTGGCCTTTTTAAACAAAACCGGCCTGGCGGGTCTTTAGAGTTTGCCACTTGACTTTCAAAGGGAAATACCTTTAAATGCTACAAACCCCTTTCCTGCCACATCGCTAATACTGAATTCCTTTGCATATATTAACTCATTTAATTCTCATACAAACTTGTGATGTAAGTATAGTTGATGTTTGAACAACATGGGCTTGAACTGCTCAGGTCCATTTATTT
>CAUYQG010108864.1:0-30311 GCA_963574415.1 Tarsius wallacei
TTTTGAGTTGGAGTCTCACTCTGTCACCCAGACTGGAGTGCAGTGGCCGCTCCCGGCCACCGCAGCCTCGACCTGCTGGGCTCCGGCGATCCTTCTGCCTCAGCCTTCCAAGTAGCTGGAACTACAGGCGCGTGCTACCACGCCCGGGTGATTTTTTGATTTATTGTAGAGATGAGGTCTTGCTTGTCCAGGCGGGTCTCGAACCTGCGGGCTCAGGCAATCCACTCAACTCAGCCTCCCAAGGCGTGGGATTACAGGCTGAGCCACCGAGCCCGGCTGATACAAACATGTTTAAGAGAAGATCTTTACTTTCATTTGACATCTCTAAACCTTTGAAATATTTTTTCTCATTTGACCTCAACCCCCAAAAACCCAAAATCCAAAAGATCCGTAAGTGGTATGAATTACAGCCTGCAGTGCTATCTATGAATATCAGTCACAGCCTTTACTTTCAGAATCAAGCAGTATAAAAGAATTTGAAGAAGCTTCTGCTCAGTCATATTTGGTATCACCTCTGGACCCAATGCTCCTAAAGAAAACTTCCTTTTGCTTTAGCCAAGTTTATATCACAGAATTCCCTTCTACCCGAAGAATCTACAAACTATACACTGAAGACTTCAGAGGGATGTGAGGAGAACATTTTTCTATCTACAGTGATTCAGTTCAAAATATTACCTTGGGCATCCTTCCAAAATTTTATTTTTGTGCTTCAAAACCTCAAGATCGCCCAAGATCCATGCAGTGATCATTGTTAAAGTCTCTCTAGTTTGAGACTCCTGTTTTCTGGACATCTTCCAGACTCTTTCTCCCCCATCCATTAGTAATGCAAGGCTTCACACCTCTCTCCAAGATGTTCGTCTCACTTGGAATAGCCTCACTTCATCATGTAATAAGGTCTACTAATTTAAAGATATTGTTTGTGCTTAGAAAACAGATTTTAGAATGCCTGCTTACAGGACAAATCGTAATGAATGGGCACTTCAAATTAGTGTCATTTTGCAAAATCTTTCATGACTAAAGATCTGGAGCAGGGATTTCCAATCTGTGGGCACCAGAGTTAGTGTAAGAGGCTCCAAATTCCACATAGGCACCAAAACATTTGCACCATGAATGCGGAATTGTTTTCCCAATGTGTGTTAATAAAATAAATGTCATTAAAAGCAATATCAGCAGCTCTTAAGAGTTAATTTATTTAAACAAAATAAAATTATCACATTGGAATTATCTGCAACATTTTTAATGTATTTATTTATTTAGAAATGCCTATAGAAGGCAAACTGGAAATTCCAAACAATTACTTCATTCTCAGTTGGAGCTAACATGGTCCTATTCCCCATCTCCCTTGTCCCAGTTCTATCTAGTTCATTTGGAGTTGAAACTGGAATCAAGTCTCTCATTCAAAAAAGCATCAAAGACCAATATGACTGCCCTCACTATATGTTTTTTTCTTTCACAGATTATAACATTATCAAGGAAGTCTCATATTCTCGTTTCTAGCTACAACTGTTGAATTGCACAGGTCTTCTATTATTGATTCCAATTTAACTCAAAAACCTTAAAATTTTCAAGGATACAGTGCCGGAAGCCGCAATCCCTAAGAAAAGTAAGGTAAAAGGGACTTGAGGACAGGAAAAACGCCAGCTGTGAGAAAGACTCCAGCCAAATGCGGCCATGCCGGAGGCGAAAGCCCCATGGATCCTGTTTGACAGACTTTCCCTAACTTTGAAGGATTACGTGCATAAGCTGAAAAATGTTCCCACTTTAATTGAGATAGAAGTTGCAGCCGGGCTTGGTGGCTCAGCCTGTAATCCCGCACCTTTGGGAGGCTGAGGTGAGTGGATTGCCTGAGCCCGTGGGTTCGAGACCCCCCTGGGCAAGCAAGACCTCATCTCTACAATAAATCAAAAAATTAGCCAGGCATGGTAGCACGCGCCTGTAGTTCCAGCTACTTGGAAGGCTGAGGCGGAAGGATCGCCGGAGCCCAGCAGGTCGAGGCTGCGGTGACCGGGAGCAGCCATTGCACTCCAGTCTGGGCGACAGAGTGAGACTCCAACTCAAAAAAAAAAAAATGATCTACCTATGGCCAGAGCTCAGTGAACTGATAGCACTTATTGGTTGCCCAGCTCAACCCAGCAGCTGGACCTCAGACTCTCCTTGTGGCTGACCTAAATGCTCACAGAGTAGGCTTGCTTCTCTGGATACCTATGTCCCCTCAAGAAAGAATCCCAGACCCAGTCTCCAGACTCTGACCTTTGTCTGTTCTTAGACAAAAACCTGCTTGAATCTTTTCCTTGGGCAAGAGGCTAACGATAAGGAAACAGATAAACATACACACCCTCAACCACTCAGGGGTGAGCCAATCTCAGGCTGGTCCCTGAACCTAAAATCTCATCTTCCTTGCATTCCCTCTCTGACTATGACTCATCTTCAAAGTCCAGCCCAAATGCCACCTTCTCTGTGAAGCCCTCCTTCACCAAACTCGAGCAGAACAGTATGCTATCTTCATCTTGATCCCAGCCTTTATCACAAAATCACTGCATTTTCTTTGCAGTCAGTGCTCCCTCAGACCAGAGTGGAAGCAGGGACTGCTCAGAACCCTGTGTTACTGGCCCCAGGAACCTTTCTCCAGCAACTAGTATGGTGTCCAGAACTTGCTTAGTGATTGCTTATTAAATTACTTTTTTTCCCCCTTGTCTTTCTCTTAACTACTTAGATAGCAAATTACAACACTAAAATTCTCCAAAGAGAGGAATCATTAATTATAATGTGTCAGGCCAATAGGCAGGAACATGGTGTTTTCTTTAGCTGAGAGTAAGAACAAAGGCTATGAGGGACCACATTTCATTTCTCAGCACGGTGAAGAGGAAATAAGCACAAGGTGGCACCAAATCCTGAGGGTCTGCATTCAAATCACTCCCTAATTTAGAATTTGTGTGATACTTTGTGTCTTAGTCTGTTCAGACTGATGCAACAAAATATCATAAACTGGGTGGCTTATAAATAACAGAAAATTATTTGTCACAGTTCCAGGTACCAGCAGATTCAGTGTCTGGTAAGGACCCATTTTTTCATAGATGATGTGTTCTTGCTGTGTCTTCACATGGCAAAGGGAGCAGGGCAGCTCCCTGGGGCTCCTTTATAAGGTCACTAATTCTATTCATGAGGGCTCTATGTGAGCTAACACCCCATCAAAAGTACCCACCTCCTAATACCTTGGGGGTTGGGATTTCAATATATACATTTTGAGGGGACAAAGACGTTCAGACTATAGCACTATGTAGTCTCTGAATCTCTTTAACTCTGTTTTACTGTCTGTATAACTAGGACTCTTAAGGCTCAGCTTCCAGGATCGGAAGGAAGATTCAATGGAAGTGCATACACAGAACCCTGCCCAGACCTGGAACACAGTAGTCACTCAATAGATGTGGCTTCCTTGTTTCCCTCAAATGAGGAAACCCAACTAATCCCATCCTCCTATAAGGGAGGGAAAAAGTACATATGAAAAAAGAATCAAGCAATGGCAGAAAAGAGAGAGCACATTTATATAAAGACCCACTCCCGCTCATGTAGGTATAACTGAATAATTCATGTTTGCACCCAAAGCAATTAAATGGCCAAGCCCCACAGACATCCATCTATGCTTTAGACATGGGAATTTAAATTAAATTTTTAGTATGCTTAGGATACATAATTCTGAAACTAAATAAGATTGAGCCAATGATGAAAAGCATACCATTTTCTAAAAGTCAAGTTTTGAATGTTTTTCTTAACAGAGCATTAGTGTAACTCTCTCTGTATATATATATATATATATATGGGACTTGAACCATCTGCTCTATTAAAAGAAAAAAAGACATAACGAAAAGAAGTCCAATCATAATTGGCAGTAAGAAAAATTGCAATCCCCCTGCCCTTTGCTCAGGCATAGAGCCATCAAAGTGTTATGCCATAAAATTTAATTTTTGAGTTTTGAATGATTTACAGTGGAGCAAAACTTATAAATCAGAAGAGTAACCATTACTATGAATAGCGATGTATGTTTTTCTAAAATGTCTAAATGAAATACTTCGAAACACAGTAAAAGACCCGCACAGTTCTCCAAAGGCAACCATAATTGAAGTTAATCATACTTATTTGGACATAAGGAAATTTACTCACACCTACACACCTCCCCCTCCTTAAAATGAAATGATCAAATAGTCATCGTCTCTTCTTATGAAAGCAGTTAATCAGGGCAATATATCATACTACTGCAGCTAAGTTTCTAGGCTTGTCTGCTAAGCAATAAACCTTTTCTAAAGTCTTTGAGTGTGTCTTTAATCAGATGCAATTCTTAAAATAATTAGGATACCTGGAGCATCATTCCATGAAGGCCAACAAAGAATTCCTCCTTTTCTTTCACATCCCAACAATCCAAAAAGCAAGTCCTCTAGGCTTTGCCACTTCCATCCACCTCTCTATTCTGCACCTGTCTCATCTCTCACCCAGACCACTGTGGCTGCCTCTAACTGCCTCATTGTGGGAGAGCATAGGAGTCAAGTCTCTATGCTTGACTGTATTTGATGAAATTTTGGAAATGAACATATATTAGGTTAAAAGGTTTTATGAAGAACAGACTTCAGACATACTCTGCAAGACTCCAAAGAGCAGAACTAGGTCCTTTAGCTACAAAGTCAGAAATAACATCAAGGTTTGGGTCATTGACTTCTTATAGAAGAGGGTTGTTCTAATTTTTGTCATCTCCAAAAGTCTTTTACAATGACTGGTCAATCATTGGCCAATGACTGGCCAACTGTGTTGCCAAAAACATGAATTACATCATGGTAGTCCCTTTCTTTAACTTCTCCAATGCCTCCCCATTGCACTAAGAATCAAAGCCAGCCTCTTACCATGGCTCACAGGATACTGCATGATCCTGGCCTGCCTGCCTGAGAGACCTCATCTGCTTCCTGTCTCTCCTCATTGATTCTTCCTATTCTGCAGACACACCACTTTGTACACATCCCATGATCCCAAATTTGTGAAAAATTCTAGATGGACAATAAAGAAAGATGAATTTATATAACCCATACCAAAAATACAGCAAGAATAAGTACCAATATATATTAGTAACCTTTATCTTTGGTGTATTGGATTATAGATAATTTTATATTCTTCTCTATGCTTGAGTGTATTTTATAAAATTTTGAAATTAAACATATATTATTTCAAAAGTTTCCATGGAAAAAAGCCTTCAGACATATTCTGCAAGACTCCAAAGATAATACTCCAAAGATAAGAATTTAGGCACAAATTCACAAAGGACACCAAGACTTGAGTATTTAATTTTCTATAGAATAGGAATGTTCTAATTTTTACCACCCCCAGAAGTCTTTCATGCTGATTTATCAAAAAAATATTGTTGAATAGCTAGGTTCTATTCCTTCTCTCCTGAAAGAGGGACAAAGTACAGGTAGAACCAGTATGAACTGATGGAGATAAAGCACAGCTTGCTGAAAACAGCAGTCAGAATTAGGGAGAGAGTCTGAAATCACATGGGTTATCGGGCACCTGTAATATTAATAAATACTATACTTGAATTTTTAATCTTTCCAACTAGATTGTAAATTCTATGACAACAGAGATCATATCCATGCATTTTATTTATTCAACAAATAGGTACTGAATGCCTACTACATGCAAGCACTGTTTTAGGTGTTTAGAACAGAGCAGTGATGAGAGACTCAGCCCTTGGCCCCATAGGATTACATTCTAATGGGCAGAGAAAGAAAATAAACAAATGGTACTAAAGCTTGATAAGTGACACTAAAGAATTAAAACAGAGAAATTAATGCAAAATTTGGGGCAGCTCCTTTAGGTAGGGTGCCAAGAAACATTCCTAGAAGGAATCTGTGCTACCGCCAGAAAAAGAATAGGAAGGAGCCAGCCCAGGACATTGCAGGCAAGAGCCTTCCATGCAGGAGGATGGCTGGGGCCAAAACGCTGAGGCAGGAATGATGTTGCAGGATGAGAAGAACAGAAGTAACACTGGTACTACTGGAGCTCAGGGAGGCAGAACATGAGTAGGAGATGAGTCAGAGACATACTGGGCCAAATATATATATGAGAATTGAACCATCTGCTCTATGAAAAGAAAAAAGACATAAATAATGGAAGATCTTACCCATCATGTTAAGGAGTTTGGTCCCCCCCCACCCCATAATGCAACAAAAAGCAAATAGGAGATTTGAAGCAGGGGAATAAGGTAATCTGATCTCGTTTTTTGAAAACCCACTCTGGCTACTGGGTGGGGAGCAGATCAATGGACACAGGAAAAGAGCAAGCAGCAGGCCATTGATGAAACGATGAGTTCCTGGGATAGAATAGAGGCTTTGGGAAGGAGTGAAGGGAATGGCTTCCAGGCTGGAGGTGGAATTGACAGGATCAGCAATGAACTAGCTGTGGAGATTTTGAGAAGAAGGAAAAATAGAGATCAAGGGTGACTCTTAGGTGTGGAGCTTATTCACAAGTGATCCCCAGCACTCAGCTCAGGTCCTGACCCAATGAGCACTTGGTGATGAGTAATTAAGTGGCTCGAAACATCAGTAAATGGATAGAGTGATCATGAGAAGTGAAGCCTAGGGCAATTCTAGGTGTGTGAGGTGGAGGAGGGAGGCAGAAATCATGTTCTCCACTTTCTGCGTCTTGTCAGGTGCTTTCTAGGGAACCGCAGTGGCAAGGACAGGACTTGAGGGCAGGTGGAATGCAATGAGCCATGGAGTCAGACAAACCTGCTTTCAGACCTAGCTCTGACACTCACATGCTCTTGGTCCTTGCACTATTTTGTTAGCCTCTCTGAGCCTCAGTTTATTTATCTGTAAAATGAGCATACTTATAGCAACCTCACAGTCCTGTCTCTGGTGCACTTGACTTGTGTGGCCACAGGCAAGCCACTTAAGCACTCCTCAACTTCTTCACTGGTAAGACGGAACGTGTAACTGCTTCTCTCATAAGACAGTTGGAAAATTAAAAAAACTTTTTTTAGTTAAAAAAATGGACACAAAAGTGTTTTGTCACTCTTCAGGACAACAGAAACTAGAGCACAGCTCATCTGTCAACATCTAAGTCAGCAAAGCCAGGTAAGAGGAGAAAGATCCATCTGTGACCGACCTCCATGCTTGCCTGGAACCACGGGCCCCTTTTCACAAAGCCCTACATCACCATTATTTCTGGCTGTCGGAGTTCCAACAGAGGCAGAGCCGTGTTTCACAGATGTCTGTCAGAACATGCAGAGAAAAGGCTTAAAAATACAGAAAGGAGAGGTCTGAGAGCCCTGTGCGGTCTTCGGAACAGCCAACATGAAGAGCATTGCATTGTGGGCACTCCAGGACTAATTGAGGATGACGGATTGGATAAATGTATTTATAGCTGCAAAACCCAGAGCTTTCTGGCTTGCACCCTGTCCGGCTCTGACTGCCCCACACCTGAGGCCCATTGGGCAGGCAGGCGGGCATGCAAGGAAGGGAGGCACCAGAGAGTGTCGAGGGCCAGAGGACAGATATAAATCCCATCCAGACTTCCTTTCCTAAACCCAGGAAATACCAGTCAATTTATATCTCATCATCTTAACCCTGTAGGTCTGGTTAATGGTTTGACCCATGTATTCTTTCCTTTTCCAAAATCTTGTCCCATTCCCTCTTAACTTGATTTACTCTACTTACTCCAGCTGCTGACTTTGGCAGGTTTTCCAGCTCTCCACCGACCACTGCATGCGGGCATCATCCCGAATGACTTCCCCTGCAGCAATGGTGCAATTGCTCCCGCTACAAGTTCGAGAAAGTGCCCACTCTCATAACTCGGGCTGGAAAAACACCTTCCCCCAGCCCCACCCCCTTTCACTTTCAACACCCAGGCACACTTTGGGGCACAGCATGAAAGACCAGGCTAAAAGGGACTGCTATGTTTACACCATATTTGAGCTAGCTGTTTTATCTGGACGTGAACCTGAGCAGGGAAAGGAAGGGGCGAGAGAGGGGCTTTATGAACTCCAAACCAAAACAGACCATTTAAGCAGGGCTGAGTGAAGTCACCGAGTGTGCCGTGGAAAATACTTTCAAGGCATTTTATAAATTTTGCACCCAAAAAACTGCCTCAGCCAAATTGGACTAACAGCTTTTAGATACTCAATCCTCCATTTTTCTTTGATTTTCCTTATGGCTTAGGAACTTAAGAAAACAACAAGAACGTGTCCTGAAACGTTACACGTTACATGAGCATGTCATACAAGCTCACTTTCCTACCAGTGAACCACAAAAACTCCAGATTCTGCAAAAGTGACCTTCTTGGAATTCTCCCTCCTTTTTCTTCCTCATCTTCTTTCTCTTCTCATTCTTACTGTTAACATTAATTAACCATACCACTAATGGCTTTGGCCTCCTGGGCTCCTGGCTCTACACATGCCCTATTGATAATTTAGATACCAACCTCAGCTCCTTCGTGGTTTCCCAAGAAATCTCCTCAACCCCAAAATGGCATGAGTTTGATAGATTTACCTGAATGTTCTGTGTACATGCATCCTGTCTTCTCTCTCATACCCCCTTGAGGGAGGACAATGCCACTAGACAATACCCCCTGTCTCACATACCTGCTCTCTCTCCAGGTTTTTGGCCCCTTCCTGAGAGAACCCTCTGCCCTTTCTCATCCCCTCATTTCAGTTCCACCCGGTCAAGTCCTCCTTTCATCATAAAGTCTGGATCAGCGCCCCTCTCCCAAGACTGTCCCCATCTCTAACTCTCTTGAGTATTTCATCTGCTTCCCTCCTACCAAGCTTGGTTCTTTCCATCTTGGATAAGACTGCTGGTTTGTCCCAAGTGACTTTTAGCTACATGATCGTAGGCAAATAATTTAACTTCCTAAGCCTCGATTTCCTTTCCTGCAAACTACAAATAATATTTATCAGATAGAGTTGTATAAAATTCAATGTAAAAGTGAATGTGAGGCTCTTAAAACAATGACCAGTACATTCTAAGTTTCAGTAAATGTAAGCTGTTGGTTTAACTAATGCCTAGTCATATAAATACGTTTGTGTAACCATATCTTCTTTACTATATAACAAGCTTCTTAAAATCAAGATTAAGGCTGGGCTCGGTGGCTCAACCTACAATCCCAGCACTTTGGGAGGCTGAGGTGGGTGCACTGCCTGAGCCTGCGGCTTCGAGATCAGCCCGGGGAACTTGGTGAGATCTCATCTCTACAATAAATAAAATATTAGCTGGGCATGGTAGTGCACGCCTGTAGTTCCAGCTACTTGGAACACTGAGGTGGAAGGATCACCAGAGCCCAGCAGGTTGATGCTGGGGTGGCGGAAGGCATGCCACTGCACTCCAGTCTGGGCGATGGAGTGAGACTCCAACTTAAAAAAAAAATCAAGATTAATATATAGTCTACCTGTTAGGTACCAGAATCCCAGCGGGGTCTCCAGAATGTTAGGTCAGACCAGACAGGGGTGTCTGCGATCCAGTGCCGTGTGAAAGACACAAAGAATTGCACAGAAGTCAGATCGGAAAACATAGTTTATTTAAAAGTAAATTGGAGAGAAAGAGGAGATTTACCAACCCTACCAAGGTAAGGGAGGGAGCCAAAGCTAGGAAACTTGGCAGTCATAGCTCAAAGAACTACATGGCCAGACCAGAATTTTAGCAAAGCAATGGCCAATGGGTGCTTGAGGTTGAATGCTTTTAAACCTACCCTTTTTTAAATTTAATCAATATTTTTTATTTTGATATTGTGGGGTACAGTTAAGGGTTAGGTATGCAAACATGCTTCATTCAGGCACCCTTGTTGATAAGGGATGTCTCCCCATCCCCAGACAGATATTGACTACCATTAATCCCACCTCCCTTTCCCTCCTCCCCCCCATAGTTTCCCACCAGTGTCAGTCCTTTTCTTATAGTATTACAATAGATGTTCAAGGTCCACTATATAAGTGAGAACATGTGATACTCAGATCTTTGTTTCTGTGAGAGGTCACTCAGTATTATAGACTCTAGTTCCATCCAGGTTGCCGCGAAATTCATGATTTTGTTCTTTCTTATGGCTGTGTAGTATTCCATCGTGTATATCTACCACATTTTTTTAATCCAATCCTCTTTTGATGGACAGCATGGTTGATTCCAGGTTCTTGCTATTGTGAACAATGCTGTGATAAACATATGTGTGCAGGTATCTTTTTTATAGAGTGATCTGAGTTCTTCTGGGTATATTCCCAGTAGAGGGATTGGGGGGTCATATGGGAGGTCGATATTTACAGCTTTTAGGAATCGCCACACTGTTTTCCACAGAGGTTGCACTAGTTTGCACTCCCACCAACAGTGTTGAAGTGTTTCCTTTTCACCACACCCTCTCCAGCAACTGTTATTTTTTGAGTTATTGATAATTGCCATTCTGACTGGAGTTAGGTGGTTTTGATTTGCATCTCCTTTATGATTAGTGAGGTTGAACATTTCTTCATGTGTCTGTTGGCTGCTCGGATGGTATAGGGCAAGCAAGTTAGGGCAGTAACTACCTGTCTGGGGAGGGGGGGACACTTCTTACAAACAAGGGTGCCTGAATGAGACATATTTGTGTACCTAACCCTTAAATGTACCCCTCAATATCACAATTAAAAAAAAATTAAAACAAAAAAACCTGCCCTCTTGTGTCAGGCTCTGTAATTGTTTCTCTAATCTGGTCTCTCCTGCAGAACTACTTCTTTCACTCTCTCCTCAGTATCTGGAGCAGGGAAGGAGGAGGAGCAATGGATGTGGATGGGGCTGCAGTCCTCCCCTCCCACTCTCATCTGGTCAGGGAGATCTCTTCCAGTTAGGAGGTGTGGAATTGTGTCGTCCCCAGGTTTGTACTCAAGGAGGTGCCCCAGTCAGACCTATCCTGGAATGGAGTTCTACTGTGACTGATGTCCAGGCTCCGCCCTCTCAGTCATAGTCCAGCTGTGTGGGTCTGACATTCAGAGGATTGCTGGGGAAAGGGGGCTTGGGTCAGCCCTGGACTCACCACTGATCTCTTTGGAGTCCTTCCTCATTCTTTTCTGGCCACCCTTTGCCCCATGGCTGAATCAGGGTAGGGGGTGGGGCACCTGGGATCAGCACTCATCAGATTCCTCCAAAGTTTGTGCTCTCAAGATATTCCCTCTGGGACATGATCAGTCCCTGAATAGTTGATCCGCCAGTCACAGAGGTTGGGTTTGTTGCTCTGTGGTAAGCAAGTCAGAACACTTCCCTGCCCCATCTTCAAGATGGTGGTGAGGTGCCTCTCTTGTCCTCTTCTGTGGGACTCTGCCTCTGGACTCCTTCTGCAGCCCCTGTTGTCAATGCCCTGCCAGGTGCTGAAGTGGTAAGGCAAAATCTGGAGCCGGCAGTCTCTCCTGCTGCAGTGGTAAGGGACAGCCTGGGACAGTAGTATTTCTTCACTGCTTCTTCACAGGAAAACTTTTGTTTGCTTTAAAAAAAATGGCACTTGCTTCTGTGACCTGGGAAAATCCAGGCACCAAGCAGAGAAGCTGCAGCACCAGCTGTTATACCAGGGCCATGGCCACTTGCTCACGAGCCTTCACTTAGTCAGTCTCTTCCAGCATTTTCTTCCCAGGAAGGGTTTTGTTGATTTAAAAAAATGGTGCTCAGCTTCTGCATCCCGGGAATCACTAGGGTCCAAGCCTAGTAGCTGTCACACCAGCTGCTGCACCAGGAGAGCCTGGCTGCTAATTCTCTAGCCCTCACTCAGTCAGCCACTCACATGCCCGCTCACTCACTAGCATGTACACAAAATTTTCCATATACTCACTCACACCAGGACTCACATAGTTCAACTGGCTTGGCTGTCATCTTCCTGACCACCCCCACTGCCTTCTTTTGTTTGGTCCAAATTTTACTTTAAGGGAAAACTTAGTCTCTCAAGGCTGTCAGTGCCCTCATTCAGATGTAAAACACCTTGCACTAACTTTGAGTCTTGCTGAACTCCATGTGTGATGGGGCCACTAGAATTCTCGGCTCAGTTCATGTGACTGGGAAGCAAGGAATGGCAGTGAACACACATGCAGTTCACACTTCTATTGCTCACACATGTGCTTCATTGTCTCATTGAATTTCACCTACAAAATGCAAGTTCAAAGATACAATTTTTAAGAACTTCAAGATGGCAACAGCAAACGTTAAACCAATTGGAAGGCCCTTCTGAGACCAGGGACCCCGTGTTATACCGTATAGGTTGACCTCCATAAAGCCAGATTCAATCTCACTGAAATGAAAGTATATAAGCTGGGCATAAGATTGCTTGCTTTGGTTAGTTGCCAGGTGCCTATACCCAAGGGCAGAGTTAGTTGCCCTGAAAGCATGTGGCTGAGAAGTTAAGAGTGAAGAGAAATGGAGGTAGACAGAGAAATGAAAAGTATGGTAGTTACAAGGATGAGTGGATATGGGAGAAGCTACTATAAAGTCTACTCCAACTCTATTTCCTTAATCCTATCAACTTTATATTTTATTTTGCAGGTCTACGTTTTACTGTTGTTTTTTCCTTTACATAAAGAAGAGTTTTTAATACCAAACTCTCCTCTTGTTCCTGTACTAAGTATTTTTAGAAAATATATTTCTATTGCAAACCTGAATGCTGTATTTACTCCTATTTATTTAGTAGATTTTCCCACGGGCAACAAATTGTTCATTGTTTCTATTTACTCACTTTTATTAGAAGAGAAGTATGTACATTTAATACAATTATGTACTCCATTTTATTAAAAATAGTTATGTTCACCATTGCCCCCAATTCTCACTCCTTCCTCCTAACAATGGATTTTAGTTTATTTTCCCCCAAGGTAGTCCTATCTATTTATTTCTAAGGAACAAGATAACTTTTAGAAGGAAAATTTGAAATGTTCTCGGTAATCACATCGCAACTAGACTCGTGTATTATATCTGAAAGAATCTTTTTATGGTATCTGGGTTGTAAATGGTACCCTTTCCTATTCCAATCCTGTCACAGATGTTCTTCCATTGTAATACTCGGATAATTTCAATGGAAAAGGAGGGATCAAACCTGTTCCTCTATCTCTATCATCCCTGAATCACTTTCACTTGTTTAAAGGGACAGAAAGTAGAAATAAGGCAAAATGTATTTATTTGTCAGTCATCTAAAATATATTTAGCTAGAAGAAATGTACATATTGAATAAACCCTATGATATGAGAAAAGGCTTCCTTAACAACTTTTGCTATAAAGCAGAACATGTCTAATTGAATAAGTATGTCACCAAGTGCTATTAGTATTTCAATCTAACTGCTGTTGCTTACTCTCAGTTTCAATCTCAATATGCAAAAAATTTTTGGATATAAGGAAAATATCAAAATACTATAAAGATAAACTTGTAGTCATTTCTGAAGTAAAACTCCGACATTCAAGCAGAGGAAATTTTTTTCTAGAAAACAGAACAGCACTAAAAAGACAAAGAAACAAGAAAACATACAGCATATTTTGAGAGCCTGACTGAATGAGTTCAGTGGAGATCGAGATGGAAGAGAAGCTCATATTCATGACTCAATACCTTGCTTAAAATCTCAGACTTCATTGGGCAGGTGGTAAGGAACTTCTGAATTATTATTTCAAATGGCAGAGGTCTAAGCTCTATAATATACCTATGAGGGTACTGTTATTCCTTTTTTATTTTGTGTTTTTTTCCTTTAGTTCCCTGTTAACCCCTTGTGCAGTTGCTGATTCTCACTCTTAATCCCATGTAGCCAAATCCCATCCAGTAATGTTTGTTTGTGTTAATGGAGTGGGTTAATGCTCCTAGTGAGGGGAAAAAAGGTATTTTCTAGATAATGCCTTAAATGTTTCAAATGAAATTTGTATGTAATTCAAATAAAGAAACAGATCTGCAGATGTAACATGTATGAGAATCTGAATGTCTGAGATGCCCGATAAGTAAAATGCACTCCACTCACATTATGGCAGCATCCTTGGAAGACAAAGAAAAACAGAGTGCTAACGAGGATAATTAGAATGAGTTTAATGTAGTTAGTGTCTGAATCAGAGTGTTCATGCACTAGAGAGTGGTCATGCATGATGGAAGTAGGGTTTTATAATGAAGTTAAGGCATATTAAGGAAAATTTTTAGAAGAGTGAAACTAAAAGGGCATTTTAAAATTAAAGTATGAGTAATAAAACTAACAATGTAAAACTTATATCACAATTAAAGCAAATTCTGTTCCAGAGTTCAATATACACAATAAAATAAAAACTTCAGTAATTAAAGAGAAGAAAATTTTTAAGTAGTTTCAATCTAAAGATAATTGGATTTGTGAGAAACTGAAATGTTTTAAGTAGGGTTAGTTAATTTTAGTCAAATGATTTCTAGAAATCTGCTTAAAGTTTAAATATTTATAAACATAAATATATACATATAGCAGAGGGATAAAAGAGAATAAAATATAAAATGCAATTAATGTACTGTACTATTTGTGTTTCTTTTTTCCCCCATTTTAATAGAATGTAAGCCAACAAGAAAACCAATCTACAAGAATGTAAAATGAATGCTACTCCTTTGAATATAGTCAACTGGGATAATTATTCCAGTTACATTGTTGGTGCTTGGTTTTGTTTTTAATAAAGACCTTCTCTCTTTTTTAGGATAGCTGATTAGTATCAAACTGTTTCCTCTGAGGTTGGGTTTGGATTTGAGAAACATCAAAATCACTCAGAGAAAAGTCAGCTAAAGGCAAGTAGCCAATGTGTCCTCAGAAATCATCTAGCCAACCTTCACTCCAAGAATGGAAGGAATTCTAGAGTTTCGTATTTAGTCAACACACATTTTTGATTGCAAGTGACAGAAGCAGAGCACAAATTAACCTAAACATCAAGATAATTTATTGCTTTATTGGAAGGAAATTGAGGCACATCATACTCCAATAAAACTAGTGATCAGAACCTTTGCAATTTCGGGGGACTTCTGTGCTTCACAATGGGGGCTCTATGCTAGTACTCATCACTTTTTTGAATTTTTCCAAGTGGGAAAATGTAAATGCAGGCAGTTTTGTGGTGGAAACATTTTTGGTTCAAAATAAAGGAAAGGACATTCTTCACTATTGTCTGTAGCAGAAATACTAGGAGGAAAGTACACCACTTGGGTCTGCTTGGATCAATGTCCATTTTTGACTCACATTTTTTTTTATGGGAATGGGATCTTTTGGCTATTTCAATTCATTGTATGCTTACCCTATAGGCAGAGAAGTAGGCTCTGTTACTAGAAGAGGGAAAAGATGTTTGACAAGACAAAAATAATGCCACCACAATCATGTGTGTCAAATATATTCCACATAAGACATCTTGTAGGTGGTTGAAAATGTTTGGAAATGTTAACAGCATGTCCAAAACCAAGCTTGTTATTTTTTTCTCTCCTCTTCCCACACAAGTACCTCTTCTCCCTAAATGCTATATAGTGATTTTTCAAATAAACAAAACCTCAGCAAGTTAATCTCTTTGTGCTCCAGTCTTCTCTGTCCAAAACAGGAATAATAGTTCCCCACAAATGTGGGTTTCTCAAGTTAACTGGATTGAGTTAAACGAGTGAAAAACATGTAGTTGAATGCCTGGATATAACAGGAATTAATTAAAATTTAGTTTCCTTCTACTCCTTGCTCCACTTAAAAAGTCAATGCTTTTTCATCTGCTCCTTCTAGCTTAAACTTTCTCTACTCCCTTGAGTTTACTTGGAACTGCTTGCAGTTATCTAAATACAGCATGCTTCCACATCCTTGTAGGTGGTATCTCCCCTGCCTGGAATGCCCTCACTGCCAGGCTCTCCTACACTTTCTTTTATCTTTATCCATTTGGCAAACTTCTACTGAACAGAACTCAAAGAGAATAACCTTTGTGAACCAGTCCCTGACTCATCTAATCAGTTCGTTAGACTCCCCTTGCTCTTTATTCCCTTAGTACTATGTTCGTGCTGTTATTATGACTCTTACTATTTTGTGCATTCTTACTGTTTGTTTATCACTTAGTTTCTGATATAAAACTGTGAACTTCCTGAGAAACAATACTTTCTACCAAATGTTGTAACCTGCACTTGGAGTACTAAGATATCATGCAGTGTGGGTAACACTTGGCATATATTAAAGTTACTGTCCAATTAATACTTGATGAATTCCTGAAATTTGTGTATTTGTCATTGATTATCTGAATTTAAGTTCGAAGTAGTGCGTTTATTCTTAAGAATGTATATTTTGTATAAAGTCAGTCAATTTTTCCTTCTTTTAAAGTGTTTAAAGGTTCTGATTCTATAATTTGTTGGATTTGCTCTTCTATCAACTTAATTGTTTCTATATTTCTATCTAGTTTACTGATATATGTCATTACAAAGGAAGGTCCAAATAGAGCCCACAACATGCTACAGGAGAGATACTCGTTTCCAGTTATGAATCCACTAACTTCATTATCATTTTATGCAGATCTCTCTCCATCCTTTCATCATGGTTGGTACAGCAGAGACTACTCAACACCTTATTAAAATACAAATTTGATAAATTAATTAAACAGCCTTATTAGGAAAAAAATAAGACTTGTTTGACATAATTTTTCTAAGCTAACCTCCTCTGACTCCTAGTAAATGATTGTTTAGAAATTCTCTGTTTAATAATACAATCTACATTTGACTTGGGATAAATATGAAATCCATGGCCCATATTCTGTAACACCATCTTTGCTACTGGAAAAATGTTATAGTATTGCCTAGCATCAGTTTTTTGGTGCTTCTCAATTTTCAGTGGAATTCAAAGAATTCCAACAGTTTTTCAGCAATCTTTCTGCAAAGTGTTTTCACTCTACTAAACTGCAAAAAGCTTCTGTGACAGGAACTACAAAAGATAATTATTAAAATATTTTGAGATTTGTTTCCTCTGTTGAGTGATACTGCTTTATCTCCAGAGTAATCAGATGGTCTCCCAAGGTGTGCAGTTTTGAAAGACAAAACTCATCTGAAATCTAAGTTGGTGCATTTAATTTTTTAGTGGCCATTATTATATCTCTACATTTAAGAGTTAAATTAAACAGGACTCGGTGGCTCAGCCTGTAATCCCAGCACTTTGGGAGGCTGAGGTGAGGGGATTGCCTGAGTCCGTGGATTTGAGACCCACCTCGGCAACTTGGTGAGACATCATCTCTACAATAAATCAAAAATTAGCCAGGAGTGGTAGTGAGCGCCTGTAGTTCCAGCTACTTGGATGGCTGAGGCGGAAGGATCTCCGCAGCCCAGCAGGTCGAGGCTGCAGTGGCTGGGAGCGGCCACTGCACTCCAGTCTAGATGACAGTGATACTCCAACTCAAAAAAAAAAAAAAGAGTTAAATTTAGTATAGATTTTCTCAGAGTTGGAAAGTACCTTAAAAATCAGTTCTCTATTTCATGGATCAGGAATCATAAACAGGGTGTCCTAAGAGACAAAATAAATTGTTGATCATTAATATTCATCTAGGATTATATTCCTTATCTTCTAATTCCCATTTATATCAGAATTGACATATACAATTTATGTATGACTTTAAAGAAGCTTTTAAAACTACCTATATTGTGAGTAAAGTTCTGTTTACATGAACAATGTATTTCTTACTGTTGCGTGATTTACAACCAAGGAGTTAATGAACCAAAAATGTTAAGAACCATTGAACTAGATCAAATTGGTTACTACAATTTTGAAGATTAAATGAAATACTAAAGCATAAAAGTAATTTATAAATGTATTCTTTTCCTTACAAGCTACAGAGAGAAATAACACTGAAAAAAAAGTTTTAGTTTTTTACTATATTAACATTAGGTCATACTCTTAAAATCGTATGCATTCATCAGAATTGCTACTGAGTATAATGATAGCCTAATCATCACTAGAGTGCAACTTGGTTTATGAGGATTTGCATATTTGTTTTGTAAATGTTTCATGAGTGAAATTATTAATTAGCATCTAATTAATATTTGTGTTGCTGAGAACATATTTTTTAAATCTCAGAATCAAGAAAATAGAGAATAGTTAATTATCCATCTCTGATCTCTTCTTTAAAATTCTCATCGCTAAATTCAACAGCACAAAGGAGAGATTAATAAAAATAAATCTGAAGTAACTTAATCGCACTCTTTTCATTTTGTCCAATTATTGCAATTCTTTAAGTATGTCTTCATCTATTCTAAAGCATTAATAAATAAATATTTTGGAAGGATTTAATAATCTTAGAAAAGATAATAATTGTTAGCACTTGAAAATTATACTTAAGAAGTCCCCCAAAATGCTGAAATGATGAAGACACAATTTAAATAATAAAGCCAACATCCAGGTAAAATATGACCAGTCCCTAAAGCACTGAGTTTTTAAGAAGTACTAAGTATTGCTTTTAATCAGGTGATATGATGTAGTTCTAGACTTGGCCATACAGGAGCTTGTTCCAAGTAACACCATATGGGCTTAAATTCAGCAAGTTTGAGCTTGAATCCTGAGCTACTGTGGGACAATGGACAATTTACTTACCTTTCTATTTCTTGATTTTCCCATCCAAAAACTAGAGATGATAATATTAAATGAAACAATGTCTTGCAACTAAAAAGGAGTCATCAAACTGTAAGCGTGTTTAATAGGCAAGCCATCAGTATTAAGGTTGTAGTTCGTGTAAGCATATTAAGTTATGCTGGTAAAGATAAATAAGTGAAGCTATCTATGAAAGACAAAAAAGAGGATGCACAGACAAGAGGAATCTGGTAAAGAACTTTGCCATTGCACAATCTACACTCTCCAAAGAAGAAGAAATCTTGACCCAAAGGATTATTCCCATTCAGTGGCTACATGATAAACATTTTTAGCTATCCTCACTGATGACTTTGGGGGAGATCCTCTGAATTTCCTCTGATTGTAATTTGTCTTCCCAGATAGTTTAGCCCATTTGAAAAGAAGATGCTAATTATGTTAATTTGAATAGCCTGGCCTTTTGACAGATGCCATTTATCATGGTAAACTAACACTTGGGCATTCTCGAGTTAATATCAGTCTCATGACTTGGGCTCATTTTAGTCAGCTTTAGT
This sequence comes from Tarsius wallacei, assembly GCA_963574415.1. NCBI lineage: Eukaryota > Metazoa > Chordata > Mammalia > Primates > Tarsiidae > Tarsius > Tarsius wallacei. Next base: position 19,081 of record CAUYQG010108864.1, read on the forward strand.
CAGTCTCTGGCCACCTCTGGAATCTAGCAAGAACATGTTTTTCAAACTACAGTAAAGGTCTAGCTAGCTCCATCTTAGTCCAGAGCGTCTGATACTGTAATGGGCATACATGTGACCTGGCACCTTTGTGAACATGCAGATTCTGACTCAAATTCTACATTTCTAGCGAGCTTCCAGGCGAGATCCTTGCTGCTAATCTGTGGACCACATTTTGAAAACCAAGGCCTTAGACTAGTGGTTCTTAGGTAGAATCACCTGAATAAACCTAAATACTATATAGTCTAGAAACCAACTCCTACCTAGTGAACTGGAATCAACAAGGTTGGGGCTACAGTTTAAAATCGTGCCAAGGCGATTCTCATATATTACCAGATTCAGGACTCTCTGTCTTACTTGGCTTTTCTAATAAACCTTCTCTTTCAGAATTCTACAAATGTAACCAAAAAATTGAATGCATTATGGCATACCACTGTTAAACACTTGAGGTACTATTTTGAAATTATTTTATAAAAATGCTGTTATGAGTCCTACTGAGAAACATGGTAATGTCTGTTCAAAAGGATGTTGCTTTTATTTCCACCCCCATGGCTCACCATTTATTTTTATAGTTCATGGGTACCTTTAGACTCTGTTGTAAAAAATAAGAGAGAAAAGTAAAAAAAAAAAAAAAAAAAGAAAAGGAGAACTATTTAATATAACATAAATGAATACAATTCAAAAATATCATAGTATATGGAATTATAGTGATAAATTATGTATTAATTTCCAATGTTTATTAACTGGTAGCCTCTATACCATTAAAAATTGCTGGATTTGGGTCTAAATTAAAACTATAAATATATTTTGTTTGGTTTAAATTTTTTTTGCTATATTGGTTGTTTGGATTTGAATACATTTAAACAACACATTTAGCTACAGACCCTACTCTATTCTCCCATTTTATACTTATGTTATGTTATTGAATATTCCATAGACATTTGAGGGTGTTTTTCCATATGAATTATTATTTCTGTTTTTTTCAACCACTACATTTTCTTATATTAGTTAGACCGAAAGATAATTTGCAGTGATGAGACCTGAACAAGAACAAAACAGTTAAATATAATTTTGTAGATTAAATACAAATATATAGTTCAATATTTCTGAAAAATATTTTTCTTCGGAGATATAAGTTAAAATGTGCTACATGAATTACACATGAAAAGGAATTGATAAAGCTTCAGAGTCTTGATAATTTTAACCGATTCTATATTTTTTGGAATTTCTTTTTTTAATAATTATTTGATTTGATTTTTAAAATGTGGGGTACAAATGAGGGTTAGATACATATGTGGTGATCATACAGGGGATAGTGTGGGTACCCTAATTGATGTTATGTGCCCCCACAGCAATATCCCACTACTGCCAATCCCTTTCTTATAGCATTATGATAAGTGTTCAGGGTCCACTTGTGAGTAAACGTGGTACTCAGATCTTTGTTTCTGTGATAAATCACTGGGTATTATAGACTCTAGTTCCATCCAGGTTGCTGCAAAGTTCATAATTTGTTTTTCTTTATGGCTGCATAATATTCCACTATGTAAATGTACCACATTTTCTTTATCCAGTCCACTTTTGGTGGGCAGCACAGTTGGTTCCATGTTTTTGCTATTGTGAATAACGTTGTAATAAACATGCGTGTGCAGATGTCTTTATTGTAAAGTGATATGAGTTCCTTCAGATATATTCCCAGAAGGGAGATTGCTGGGTCATATGGAAGGTCAATTTTCAGATTTTTTAGAAATTGCCACATTGTTTTCCACAGAGGTTGTACTAGTTTACATTCCCACCAACAGTGTAGGAGAATTCTCTTTTCCCCACATCCTCTCCAGCATCTGTTGTTTTATGAGTTATTGATGATGGCCATCCTGACCGGAAGTTAGGTGGTATTTCAGTGTGGTTTTAATTTACATTTCTTTGATGATTAGTGAGGCTGAGCATTTTTTATGTATCTGTTGGCTGCTCATATGTCTTCTGAGAAGTGTCTATTCATATCTTTTGCCCATTTTTAAATAGGGTTGTTTGTTTTTATCATTTTGGCACATTTGAGTTCCTTGTAGATCATGGATGTTAGGCCTTTGCCAGATTTAAAGTTGGCAAATATTTTTTCCCATTCTATGGACTGTCTCTCTGCTCTCTTGATGGTTTCTTTTACTTTGCAGAAAGGTTTCAGTTTGATGAGGTCTCACTTGTTTATCTTATCACTTATGGCATAGGCATTGGGGTTTTAATCAGAAATTGGTTGCCATTTCCAATTTGTATAACGAGGTTTCCTGCATTTTCTAAGGTTCTTATAGTTTGAGGTTTTACATTTAGGTCTTTGATCCATTTGGAGTTGATTTTTGTGTATGGTGATAGATAGGGGTTCTGTTTCAGTCTTCTGCATGTTGTCAGTCAGCTTTCCCAGCATCATTTACTAAATAAGTTCTCTTCTCCCCATTGGTTGTTGGTGGAGGCTTTGTCGAAGATGAGTTGGTTGAGGAATGAAGTTTTGCTTTTGGAATCTCTATCCTGTTCCATTTATCTATATGCCTATTCTTGTACCAACACCAGGTTGTTTTGATTACTGTAGCTTTATAGTAGAGTTTGAAGTCTGAAAGCGTGATACCTCACACTTTGTTTCTTTTAATAAGGATTGTTTTGGCTATCCAGGGTCTTTTATGTTTCCATATGAATTTCTGTATTGTCATTTCCAGGTATGAGAAGAATGATGTTGGTAATTTAATAGGTATTGCATTAAATCTGTAGATTGTTTTTGGTAGGATGGATATCTTGACAAAGTTAATTCTTCCAATCCATGAGCATGGAATATTTTTCCATATGTTTGTGTCTTCTTGGATTTCTTTGAGCAGTGCTTTTTAGTTTTCATTGTAGAGATCTTTCACTTCTTTGGTTAGAAAGATGTCAAAGTATTTCTTTTTTGTGTGTATGGCTATTGTGAATGGGATTGTGCTTTTTATTTGGGTTTCTGTCTGTTTATTGTTGGTGTATAGGAATGCAACTGTCTTTTGCACATTTATTTTTTACCCCAAGACTTTGCCAAAGTTTTATCAGTACAAGGAGATTTTTGTCAGATTCTCTTGGGGTTTCAAGGTATAGGATCATGTCACCCACAAAGAAGGATAAGTTAACTTCCCCTTTTGTATTTGGATACCCTTGATTTCCTTCTCTTGTCTAATTGCTCTAGCTAGAAATTGCAACACAATGTTGAACAGGAGAGGTGAAAGAAAGCAGCCTTGTTTTGCTCTGATTTTCAGGGGAAATGCTTCCAATTTCTGTCTGTTCAGGAGTATGTTGGCTGTGGGTTTATCATATATGGTCTTACTGTTTTGAGGTATGTTCCATCTATGCCTTGATGTTCAAGGGTTTTTATCAAGAAGGAGGCTGGATTTTATCTAAAGCTTTTTTTTTGCATCTAATGATATAATCATATGATTCTTATTTTTACATCTGTTGGTGTATTTAATTACATTTATGATCTTGTGCATGTTGAACCAGCCCTGCATCCTGGGGATGAAACCTACTTGGTCATGGATGATTTTTGAGATATGTTGTTGGTTCTTGTTTGCTAGAATCTTGTTGAGAATTTTTGTATCTATGCCCATATTGACCTGTAGTTATCTTTCTTTGTTGGAACTTTACCTGGTTTGGGTATCAATGTGATGTTAGCTTCATAAAATGATTTAGGGAGAGTTCCATCTTCCTCGATTGCCTGAAATACTTTCAGTAGGATTGGTACCATCTCCTCCTTGTATGTTTTGTGGAATTCGGCTGGGAAACTGGTTCAGGGCTTTTTTTTTTTTTTTTTTGTGGGTAGTTTTCTTATGACGAAGTCAATTTCCTGGGTTGTTATTGGTCTATTTATTGTCTCAATTTCTTCTTGTTTCAACCTTGGGAGGTTGTATGACATCAGAAAGTCCTCCATTTCACTTAGGTTTTTGAGTTTGTTTCTGTAAAATTGTACATAGTGATCTCTGATAATCTTTTGTATTTCTTTGGGGTCAGTTGTGACTTCAACTTTTGTATTTCTGATTGTGTTTATTTGGGCTTTTTCTCTCTTTTTCTTGGTCAGTCTTGCTAAGGGTCCATAAATCTTGTTTATCCTTTCAAAGTACCAGCTTTTTGTTTTGGTGGTTTTTTCTGTGATATTTTTGTTTTCTATGTCCTGTATTTGGACTTCTATTTTGGTGATCTGGATTCTTCTGCTGAAGTTAGGGTTTTGGTGGTCTTGTTTTTCAGCTCTCTTAGGTAACTTGTTGGACTTTAACTTGTGATCTTACCATTTTCTTCACATGTGTTCATAGAGATAAGAATTCCCCTCTTAGTACTGATTTCATGGCATCCCAGGGGTTTTGATAAGATATTTCTTCATTTTCATTTGTTTCCAGGAGGCTTTAATTTCTTCTTTGATTTTCATGTTGGTCCAGGAGTTGTTCAGCACCATGCTGTTTAGTGTCCATTTCTTTGTGGGTTTGGGGGAAATCTTATTGGTGTTGATATTTATTTGTATTCCACTGTGGTCTGAGAAGGTGCTTGACAGTATTTCAATCTTACAAAATTTATTTATACTTGATTTATGGTCAAGGATGTGGTCTATCTTGGAGTATGTTCCATGAGGTGATTAGTAGAATGTATCATCCATGTTTGTTGGGTGGAGTGTTCTGTAGGTATCTATTAGGTCCATTTGGTTAAGTGTCAGGCTGAGGTTCCAGATCTCCTTGTTGACTTTTTGCTTCAATTATCTATCTAGGGTAGATAGAGGGGTATTAAACTCCCCAGCTCTGATAGTGTTAGAGTCAATATATGTTTTAAACTTACTTAGTAACTGCTTTATAAAAGCTGGTGCTCCTGTGCTTGGTGCATATGTTTAGGATAGATATTTCTTGTTGATGAATTGAACCTTTTATCATTATGTAGTGTCCTTCTGTATCTTTTTAAATTTTTGATAGCATAAAGGTTATTTTGTCTGATGTTAAGATTGCAACTCTTGCTCTCTTTTGTGTTCCATATGTCTGAAAATTTGTTTTCCATCCTCTAACTTTGAGTCTGTGAGGGTCCCTTCTGGTGAGATGCATCTCCTAAAGACAATATATTGTTGCATCATGTGTCTTTATCCAGTTTTTTCTTGTATACCTTTTCAGGGTTGCATTTCATTCATTCACATTCAGGCTGATTATTGTGATGTGAGAGTTTATTCCTGTCATAAGACTCTACAGACTTTGTTATTGTTTGTTTACTTATTTATTTGTTTTTTTTAAATTTTGATTTATGTGTGTGTTTTCAATCTTGCAGTCATGATGCATGCTTTTTTGGTTCTTTGTTTTCTTGCATTCTTGGAAGAAACATGGTTCTTTTTTTTTTTTCTTTCTTCTGTCCTTAATACCTTCTGAAGTGTCTCTTGTAGAGCTGATCTGGAGGCAGCATACACTCTTGGGGACTGAATATCTGGGAAGGATTTTAATTCTCCATCACTGGTGAAGCTTAGCTTAGCTGGGTAGGAAATTCTTGGTTGGAATTGTTCATCTTTGAGTGATTTGAAGATCGGGTTCTGATCTCTTCTAGCCTGCAGTGTTTCTGTAGATAAGTCCACTGCTATGCTAATTGGTCTTTCCTAGTAGGTAATCTGACTTTTCTGTCTTGCTGCCATTAGGATTTTTTTTTTTATACCTACTTTGAGGTAGTGAAGTACTGTGTGTCTAGGAGTTGGCCTTCTTATTCGATGCCTTGCAGGGGTTCTCTGTATCTCTTGTGTCAGGATTTTTATGTATCTGATGAGATGTGGGATGTTTTCTTGGATTACCTCTTGGAATGTTCCAGGCTGCTCTCATTCTCCTTCTCTGCTTCAAGGATACCTATCAGACTTAGGTTTGGTCTGTTAATATCAAACATCTTCTGAAGGCTTTGTTCTGTCTTTTTAAGTTTTCTTTCCATTTTTTTTTTTTAACAGATTGGGTTAGTTCCAGATTTTGGTCTTCAATTTCTCAGATTCTTTCTTCTGCCTGGTTAATTCTGCTTTCCATGCTTGTCAGCTTATTATTTATTTCATTTACTGAATTCTTAATAGTTTGCATCTCAGTCATTACTTTCATGTTTTTGTGTTGCTTTTCTTGGTTCTTGATCTTTTCCACCCATTCCTTGATCTCTGCATTTGTGGTCTGAAACCAGTCAATCTGGGCATTCTTCATTGTTTGTGTTCTGAAGTCTGTATACTCATGGATTATCTTATTTGGACTTTGTGTGGTGCCTATGGTTCTTCTTTGGTTTTTCATCATTTGTGGTGGGTTTTTCTTTTTTCTTTATTTCCATTGCTCAATGAGAAAGGGAGTCACTTTTACTTCTTTTTGCTCAATCTCCTATTCTCTTTTGAATAAATCCTCAGGTCTAGCTCAATTTTTTTTTTGAATTGGAGTCTCAGTCTGTCATTCAGGCTGGAGTGCAGTGGCATGCTTACGACCACCTTAGCATTGACCCACTAGGCTCCGGCGATCCTTCCACCTTAACCTTCCAAGTAACCAGAGCTATAGGCATGCACTACCATGCCTGGCTAATTTTTTATTTATTGTAGAGGCGAGGTCTCGCCAAGCTGCCCAGGCTGATCTTGAACCCACAGACTCAGGCAATCCACTCACCTTGGCCTCCCAAAGTGTTGGGATTACTGGCTGAGCCACCAAGGTCAGCCCAGTTTTTGAAACTGGGTTGGAGCAGTGGAGCTATGTTACTCCATTGCAGATTTGATATTTGAATTAGGTGTGTTAGGGACTGCTAAGATTCAAAAGCTGTCTGACAATCACAATGTTTGCTGATTGGTATGTGGGCCCCAGGATCTACTTCCCACCACCTTACAGTATGTCCATACAGTAGGAGCATATGTATCTCCCGGTCACTTCACTGTGATCTAGGGTTGGGTTCTTTGACAGGGCTGGGTTCTTTGGCAGGGCTGCCTCAGCAGACTGCAGATGCTTCAGTTGGGGGATGGAGCATCTGGGTCTCCTTGGGTGGGACTAGGGTCAGGTTTCTCTGGTAGGTTTCTCTGGTATATTTTCTCGCAGTTCTGTTGCTGGTATCTGATCTGGAAGGAAGGCTGCAGTGGCAACTGGCATCTCCAGAGGTGATCCTCACTGTTTTATTCCTTTTATTTTTTCTTTTGTGAGTGGTGCTATAGAGATGGTGCCTGCCTCTGGGCCATAGAGCATGCTGAGGTCCAAGAAGCCATGCAGGACAGCTGTCTAAGCAGGAGATCTTGGTCCTCTCTTTTCGTCTCTACCCAATCAGACATTCACACAATTTTTGCTTATACCCTAGAGTGAATACTGGTCTTTTCACCCATTCATTTATACAGAGACTCATGCACTCTGACCGCCTTCATTGCCGTCTTGGAATCCTCCTCTATATGAAATTTCAAGTCACATTTCCTACATGCTCAAATACATGTATCAACAATAAAATATCGAAACACGATTGCCCCTCATTTCTTCTGCAAATCTAGTTTTGCCACATATACTTCTATGTCAACTTCTGTACATGATCAGTTGCCTTTAAGTAGCCATGTTTGATGAACCAACATGGAAATAATCACTTATTTATGCTTGAACTTTCTCCTATCCAGCCTCATCTAAAAACCAATATATCAAGATTTCAAAGCTTTCTTTTTGCCTCAAATATTAATTAGTCCTTAGGTACCATGTACAAAAATAATTGTATCATAAAGTCAGTGTTAGGTATTTCATAGAAAAAGTTGGAACGGCAAAATCTGACATAAGTGTTCCAAGTCACACGTGTTCTTTCAGAATGTCTGAATCCATCATTTTTTAAACTTGTCAGTTTCAAGGCAACTTGATGCCTTAAAAATATGATTTTGGTGCATTACAGTTTTTATTGGTGTTTACAGCTCAGACTAGGACTATTTAAGATTATTATCATTATTAATAAAACAAATGTCACTTCATGAAGCTTTTGAAAATTGCATGTAAACTTTGTTTAGTTTATGATGAAATGATAGTTATAACAACTCACACAACCTTCTACTGACAGGAAAATTGTGCACAAAAATTCCCAAACTACAATGTCAGCCTCTTAAAAATGTTTTGTATTTAAATCTGAAATATTGAGAGAGATGTTGCATATAACATATGCAGAATAAAAGCATTCTTAATTTTTAAAATGACAAGACTTTTTAGTTAAACCATGTCACATCTATGACAAGAGAAAAACTACTTATTTTGGCAGCTTGTGACTTAATGAAGCATTTAAGTATCAATACAAGGCTTCATTAAATGGAAACATATGGCAAACCGTATCATTATTTAGTTATTCAAATGTTGAAGAACTGTTAGAATTTAACAATGTAAATAATACCTAGTAAATGTATCACTTCATGCTAAGTTTCTGAAAATATTTTAATGGATCATTATATATCATCCCACTATATTTACAACTATAATAAAATTTAATTTTAGTGGTTACTATATCTCATTCAAAAACTAATATGTGGACAATAGATATGAAAAAGGGAAAGCCTTTGTAGAAAGTGGACATTCTGGGCTTCCTGTATTTTTGGTGAAATTATAAATCTTTTAGAGTGAAGATAAAAATCCTTACATTTCTAAACTGTTATAAATTAATTTTCATAAAGGTTTGATGTGTGTTATGATGTCAGAGAAGTTCTGCTTTATGCTTTATATTTTCAAACTGAAAACACCTACCCTATCTCTACACATTTACCAAATGTCCGATTATAAATGCTATATTGCAGTTCTCCAATGAGGAATATGGGTTGTCCAAATCAGAGGAATAAATAGCTGGGTTGTTTGGGGACATTTGAATAGCTCTGATATATGTGCTCTATTCTGGTTTTGTTCACTTTTCTGTGCACCACATTTTCCAGTGTCTTTTTTTTTGTTGTTGCTTTGCTTTGCTCATAGTCATTATATAGACTCTTAAATGTCTATTAATGCCAGATTTTTTAACATATATGGAAACAAAATGTCAACAAAAGTCTTTTATTACTCTGCAAACACTTAATAAATCTTAATGAAGAAATGTTGCTTGATACAGTTATTAATATAGCTGAGTGACTTCTAGAAAATTTTTATTAAAAATTAAAGAAAACTTGAATAGACTCCAGAGACAAATGATTATACTCTATACATTGTCATTGAAAATAGAACCGTTTTATTTTATATTAGCTACTTAATTAAAATTATTTCAAAATACCATAGAAAATAACTAAATAATTCAAAGAAAGTATTAAATAATGGATAACATGAGAGGAAATAAAAAATTATACAGTATAATTAAATGAAGAAACATATTTGCAGCCAAGAATTGCTATGAGAACAAAGACAGTGATGTTTAGAATTAGATAAAGGATAGCTTTTTTTTTTGCAGTGAAAGATTCATGATAGCCCATTGGGGAAAAAGGCAACTAAGAATGACATGAAATACAGTCTAAAAGCATCCATGACCATTAACATTGAGTAGGTACAGAGCATATACACTCATTTTTATGAAGAACAAAAAGACCTTAAAACATATATAGAATAAATTAGTTGTAATGGAAAAACAAATATCAAACTTAATAGTTGCTCAGGAATAATTCCTCTTTTTCAGATTTTTGGCTAACCCAATATGTAGAATATCTTAATGTTTACAATTGCCTTGCTAAACATATTTCTTGTTTATTTATAATCAATTGAATATGCAAGGGTTATTAATAGACATAAAGAGATATTTCAAGAGCAGAACTTTAAAAATGTGAGTTTGAAATATTTCATTTTCTTTTTTAAAAAAGATTTATTTTAAAGATGTGGAGTACAATTCAGGGTTTGGTAAACACATGTTCATTATGCAAGTACTCTTGTTGATGAGGTGTGCCCCTCTGGCAATTTCCCACTACTGCCAATTCCTTTCTTACAGTGTTACGACAATTGTTCAAGGTCTGCTTCTGAGTAAGAACATGTGGTACTCAGTTCTCTGTTTCTGTGATAGATCAGTCAGTATTATAGACTCTAAGTCCATCCAAATTGCTGCGAAGCTCATAACTTTGTCCTTCCTTAGGCCTGTGCAATAGTCCTTTGTGTACGTGTACCACACTTTTAAACTTCAGTCTTTCAATGGGCAGCACGGTTTGTTCTGTGTTTTTGCTATTGTGAATAATGCTGCAATGAGCATGTGTGTGCAGGTATCCTTTACATAGAGTTATTTGAGTTCCTCTGGGTATATTCCCAGTAGGGGGATAATGGAGTCATATGCAAGGTCAATTTTTATATCTTTTAGGAATTGCCACACTGTTTTCCACAGAGGCTGTACTAGTTTACAATCCCACCAACAGTGTAGAAGTGTTCCCTTTTCCCTGCATCCTCTTCAGCACCTGTTGGTTTTTGAGTTATTGATGATGGCCATCCTGACTGAATTTGGGTGGTCTCTCAGTGTGGTTTTAATTTGCACTTCTTTGATGATTAGTGAGGCACTTTACTATAAGGCTACAATAATCAAAACAGTCTGGTATTGGTACAAGAACAGGCATATAGACCAACGGAACGGGATTGAGATTCCAGAAGCAAAACCTCAATTCCTCAACCAGCTCATCTTTGACAAAGTCTCCACCATCAACCACTAGGGAAAGGAGAACCTATTCAGTAAATGGTGCTGGGAAAACTGTCTGACCACATGCAGAAGATTAAATTAAGACCCCTACTATCACCATACACAAAAATGAACTCTAAATGGATCAAAGACCTAAACATAAAACCTCAAACTATAAAAGGTTAGAGAATGTGGGAGACACCCTTATGGAAATTGGAACTGGCAACCAATTCTTGATGAAAACCCCAAGTGCCGACGCCATGAGAGATAAGATAGACAAGTGGAACCTCATCAAATTGACAAGCTTCTGCAAAGCCAAAGAAACCATCAAGAGAGTGGGAAGACAGCCCACAGACTGGGAAAAAACATTTGCCAACTATATATCTGACAAAGGCCTAACATCTAGAATCTACAAGGAATTCAAATGTGCCAAAAAGAAATAAACAAACAGCCCCATTACAAAGTGGGCAAAAGATATGAATAGACATTTCTCAAAAGAAGACATATAGGCAGCCAACAGAAACGTGGAACATTTCATATTTTAAAACTCATTACTTGGTCACTTAGTGGATGTGTAGCTTCAAGCATTTTTCTTAACATTTCTAAAC
>CAUYQG010108866.1:0-13938 GCA_963574415.1 Tarsius wallacei
TTTGTTTGTTTTTTGAGTTGGAGTCTCACTCCATCACCCAGACTAGAGTGCGGTGGCACGCTCCCGGCCACCACAGCCTTGACCTGCTGGGCTCTGGGGATCCTTCCACTTCAGCCTTCTGAGTAGCCAGAACTACAGGCGCGCGCTACCACGCCCGGCTGATTTTTTTATTTTATTGTAGAGATGAGGTCTCGCTTGCCCAGGCGGGTTTCAAACCCGCGGGCTCAGGCAATCCACTCACCTCAGCCTCCCAAGGGCGCGGGATTACAGGCTGAGCCACCGAGCCCGGCTTGAAGCATTGGTTTTAACAGACGAACAAGGATTTGTGGTATACTTTCCACATGTGGTTTCTTACGTCCTCATGGTCCAGCCCATAGCTAAAGGGGTCAAGGGAAAGGGGAGTAGTTGCTGGGAGCTCCTGCTGAGCCAGAGAAGGGGACCACGTCTCCTGGGTCTCCTGGTGCCACTATCAATCAGGACTGAGTGAGCCACTTGGGGCTCAGGAGCCTCAGGGCCCAGGGTTGGTCAGGGCATTCTCATGGCTTCTGCTTGGGGATGTGCTCTGACCTAGAAATCTGACACAGTCCTACTTTTCATTTAGGTGTGTCCAGGCAAGAGAGTTGGCAAAGCAGAGAGCTCAGATTTGGGTTCACATCCTAGCTCCATTTTTGGTACTGATAGAACAAGTTACTTAGAGTATAAGCATTTGTGTCCATCATCTGAAAACTAGGGGTTATAATAACACCTTTGGGCGCCAATGAGGGTGATGGAAGGTGCTTGCAAAGCCCTCAACTGCAGGATGCATGGCAAGAGCTTAGTTTATAAATACTGGGGTATATAGTGGGTCTGTTTTATAAGCACTAAATCATGCAGCATGGGACATGGGCTCTGCCCTTGGGATAGTCTCACTTAGCATGCTGGTCCAACTGTTCTCGAATGTCCACTGTGGCCAGGCCCTGGGCACAGTGGGACAGAAGCAAGGTAGGGAGCGCCAAATGCCCTGTCCCTCCTTTAGCTAAACAGGTGATGGGATGTTTGAGCTAGAGGGACCTCACAGATCTTGGGCTCTAGACTTAAGTTACTGATCAGAAAACAGACCCAGAGAGGGGTCCTTCCACCATGATTCTGTGGGAGAACTGGCCCTCAAACCTGTTTCTGTCCATCCTTACATCCATAAGATAGAAACCAAGAAGCCCAGGCTGTCTCCTCCACTGAGCTGGTCTGCACCACCCTAGCAGCCTCCTAAGATCAGCCCTATGAAGACTGGAAGGGCATATTCTGTGTGCTTGTGCGTGTTTGATTTTTAGAACATGTAAGTACCACAGGTCTTCAATGTCTCTGACAGCTTCTTGGAAACTGCAACTTTAAGCAAAACAATGTCTAATGAAACCAGTTTTCCCATAGGCTATTTGATGTAAACAAATGTTAAGTTCCTATGGCATATTTCTGGTCACAAAATCATTACCAAGCTTCTAATTAAGATCAAAACACTTCTAATAATAAACATTGAAATACATGTGAGCTATAAGCATACATTTAAGAGCGATTGATAAAAACAAGATAATTATATACTCAAGTTTTGGTGAATCAGTGAATGGTGGTAGTTGTCGTGAAGGTGGGTGAAATCAAGGAATAAATATTTGTAAAGGGAAAATTGTAAGGAGTGCCTTCTCCCACCATGCAGTTCAAACACAGACAAGTACAAAAATGGTAGATTCACTGAGTACTTTTGGACTACATAATTTCTCGTTGTGCATTGTGTGATCATCAAAGACTTCACAAATTTTATTAATAATTTGTATTTATTCATTCATCTTTTTTAACCTGCTTATTCCAGTTCAGGGTTACCGGTGGCTGGAGCCTGTCCCTGCATCTCAGGGTACAAGGTGGGCACCAACCCTGAACAGGACACCATTCCATTGTAGGGTGCACTCGCACCCACACTCAACTGACTGGGACCATTTAGATATGCCAGTTTATCCCATGTGCACATCTTTGGGATGTAGGAAGAAGAATACCAGAGAAAACCCATGTAGACATGGGGAGAATATGTAAACTCCTCACAGAACCAAATGATGTTATTGAGGACCTGGTACGTAAGAATTTAGCTGGTCTTGAGAATGTTTATAGGATAGGAAGTGACGAGGCCAAGCACCATCAACTTAGGATTTACTATTAGAGGCCACCTCCAAGACCTGTGTCAAGCCCAGAGAAGTGGACTGTGCAGGACCCGTGAAGGGCAGAGCAGATCCCAATTTCAGAAGTCACTTTGCAAGGAAGAGTGAGTTGCCTTTGGCAAGGTGGGAGAGGATTAAGAGAAGCCCTGCTTATTCCACTGGTATCCCTTGGAGCAACTGCCTTACAGTTGTCTGGGAAGCAAAACCTTCGTGCCCAGGGCCTGGGTGAAATTGCCAAGGAGGATAGAGAGCAGCTCAGAGCCAGTAAGCCAGGTCTAGTCCCAGATCACTGGCTGGGTGAGAGATCTAGCCAGGGTATGTTGTGGCCCTCTGGTCACCAGTGTTGAGATGGTCCCTTCAGCTGGCAAATACTTCCCCACCTAGGGGACCTTTCTCTGGGGTCTAAACAGGTAGAAGCCTCTACTTTTAAGCTTGAGCACAAGCTCTTCTAACACTTCAGCAGACAGCCTACTGTCTCTCAGGTCCACATCTCCCTTCCCGCTGGAAACCCTGTGAGCTAAGGAGTACCCTTCCTACAGGGCCCGGCCAGCCAGTGCCCACCCTTCCATGGTGTGGAGGTTTTTCTATACTGAAATAGCTGGGCGCTTGACTTGTTCTGGGATCGTTTATTGCACTGGTGATGGCATTCATAGCTAACAGAGATTGCTCTGTGCCAGGCCACTATTAGCTCATTTATATTCACAGCAGTATTATGAGGGAGAGATAAGCAAAGGGTGGAGAGGTAGTGTAACTTGCCCAGGGCAGCTCCACAGTGGTAGAGCTGGAAGGAAATCCAGCCTCTGAAGAGGCCTCCTTCTAGCACCTCTGCAGGACCCAAGGGGACTCAACTGGGGGGCGGGGCACGTTTGCTCTCTGGCTGTGTGTGTTCAGGGTGTGTGGGCTGAGTAGGGTGGGACTGATGATGGGATTCAGGCTGACCTTGTTTGGATGTCTCCTTTTTGCTCCTTCCTACCACTCTTCTGTCCTACCTGTTTCCTATTGGGAAGGAAGGCTTTTTGAGGAACAGGGTGTTACTATTCTCCGTAAAGCAGTTGCCCCAGAAATTTTCCCCCATACATTCTCCAGCATTCCTTCCTCTGCCATGAATGGCGTCATGTTTCAAAAATCCCGTGGCCGTGGGCTTGTTGTCAAGACCAAACAGGGAAGAGGCTTTGTAAAATGTCACTTTCCCCTGCTCCAGTGGCTGGAGTACAGGGAGGAGCAGGGGCTGGGCTTGCAGGGCCTGTGTATGGGCAGAGGAGGACTGGAGTGGAGAGAGGAGAATTTAGGACCTAGCAGCTGTACATCCTGTGCTCTTGATGCCAAGATAGAGGGGGAATTTCTTGTATTGGTTTTTCTTTTTTTAGATGAAATGCAAGTAACGTAAAATTAACTATTCAAAGTGTACAATTCCATTGCATTTAGTACATTCACAGTGTTGTGCAAGCACCACCACTTTTCAGTTAAAAATATTTCCATCGCCCCAAAATAACCCCTGGTAACTATTATGCAGTCATCCCCCAACCCCCAGTAGTTACAAATCTGCTTTCTGCCTCTGTGGATTTACCTATTCTGAACACTTCATCAAAAACAGAATCATACAGACCTTTTGTCTGGCCTCTTTTCACTTAGAGTAATGTTTTCGAGGTTCACCCATCTTGTAGTGGGTGTCAGTTTCATCTTTTAGGGCTGAATAGTATTCCATCATATGGGTTGACCACCTTCTGTTTATCCATTCCTCAGCTGATAGACATTTGGGTTGTTTCCACCTTTTGACAGTTGTGAATAGTGCTGCTGTGAACTTCGTGTTCTTCTGGGTGGAGACTCAGGAGTGGAATTGCTGGTCTGTGGTCATTTCCTCAGTGAACTGTGTTTGGGGCCAGCATGTGAAGCCAGATGTTGGTACTGCAGACTGCTGGGAGGTAGGGCAGAGGGGGTGGTGGACTCTGTATGGTACTGCCCAAAGCCCAGTGCTCCTCACTGGGAGGAGTCCACAGTGGAAAACTGGGCTCCTGGGCCACTTGGGGTGGCAAGCACTGCATACACTTATTAGGCAGTGGCACAGCCACTTGGAGGGTCACACCTTCTTTCTTCTTTTTTTGTCTAAACTGAAGATCAGTTGAGCTGCCAAGAAAGAGATCAGTTAAGCCATAAATGTTGTTGGGAGAAAGGCTGAGGGGCATGGGAGTTGATGGTTAGAGGAGTGAGGGAGATGGACTCTTAGTGCGAGGTGCTGGGGGCTGCTGATGAAAGGACCTATGGTGCTTGAAGGTGGGCCCCAGAGGATCTTGGGGATGGCAGGAAGGAAAGGTCCTTCTCTGTCCCAGTCATTGTTGTGTTACCAATTTTCAAGTTTTATTTTTTTGGCAGCAGAACACCTAGCTCCTTGAAATGAAACATGGTACTCCCATATAGGATATGTGAAATTTATCTTGTTGAAGGCCACCCCTACCCAGCCCCCTGCGCTATCCCACACCCACAGTGGCCCCTGAAGCACAACCTCCTGGGAGCTTCATGGTTTGAAAAGCACTGATTTATTCTAATATTTGCATTAATATTTTTAGTAGAATGAAATATTGGATGTACACAAAAGAATATGAGTAGCATATAGGTAGGATATAAATCTAAATAGTAAAATGAAGGCTGAGGCCCAGGTAGGTGAGCCCAGGCATTGTCCTTCAGGATGGTACCAGTTGAGGTGTTATAGGGAACGTGGACAAAAGCATTTTGCTATGGAGTCCTTGCTTTTCTCTCTCCCCTTCAGAGGCTGGAGCAGTTATGCCTATGGTACAATCAAGGTTCTTGTTTGTGATGTTTCAGGTCTCTCTTTGCAGGCAAGGGCCAGGGAGGGGGCTGCACGGGCCTTGGGGAGCAGGAGCCCAGGGAGGGGCTGCCCTGGTCTTGGGGAGCAGGGGCCCAAGGAGGAGATATCAGGAGCTGTGGGGAGCAGGTGTCTCCCCTGCTGAGCCCAGCCTCTTCTCCTGGGCTCCTCACCAAGGCAGGGCTTGCAATGTTGAGAGAAAGGCTTTCCTGTCGGCCTGTGTCAAGGATTCTATTTCATTTCTAGATGGACTGTATGTAACACAGCTGCTGAGAGGAAGTCTGGGGTGAGATGTCGCCTTTTAAGGCAGTGCTGTTGGGTAGAAAGGACTCTGAGTAGAAATCAGGAGATGGACTTAAAGGCATGCTTGTATTTGGGCTGATGGGAGCAGGGGAAATGCAGTCAGGCAGGGCTGCTTGCTGAACAGAGGCACGGAAGGGGCAGAGGATGTAGTGGGGGAGTGGGTAGCTAGGCCAGTGGGTCTCAAACTTTTTGGTCTCGGAACCCTTTTAGAGTTGACTTTTGAGGCCCTCAAAGGAATTTTATTTATGTGGGTTATGTCTGTTGATAAGCATTGTGTTAGAAGTTAAAACTGAAAAATTTTAAACCATTCATGAATTCTTTTGAAGGTAACAGTAAACTTGTTACACAGTCACATAAGTTAACATATATTCTGAAAAATAATTTTCCTAAAACAAAAATTTGCGAGAAGAGCCACAGTGTTTTACCTCGTTGCAAATCTCCTTAACGTCTGTCATAATGAAAGACAGCTGGAGTCTGTGGTGATGTCGTATAGTCTTTGGACACCTCTACTGTACACTTGTTAAAGAATGAGAGAGGAAAAGGCAAATGGTTTCTTAGTATTTTTATAAAAGTAGTTTTGATGGGCCACCCACACTCAAAAGGGCCTCAGGGACTCCGGAACTTTGTGAATCTCTGGTCTAGCTTAAGCTGGGCCACTTGCTTGAAGACTGCTGGCCACCACAGGAGCACCTTCACGCTGTTTCAGGCTCTGCTGCTGCCTCTGCAGACACCAGCTCACTATATCAGTCTTTTGTAGGTTCATGTTCATCTCCTGATTTCTATTTCTGGAGTCTGTCTTTTGCTCACTCCCACGGAAGTCTCCCAGACTCCTCTCGGCACTCAGGTGCCGAGTTCCTTTCCCTTCGCCTCCACCTTTTGTGCCTTGGTCTCGTTGTCAGTATTCTCAGTGGCTTTGTGTTCTTTACATCAATGGTGTTGCGTCCTGGCCTTCGGCAGCAAAGATTGGTAAACTGTGCATGGGATCCCTGACCCACCTTCACAGAGAGCAGGCTGAGTCAGGGAGGAGGGGATTGGGAAGTAGCCCAGCCAGCAGGTGAACAGACTACAGGGACTGGGGTGAGCTCGACCTTGCTCCTGAGTTCTGGGACTGGCAGTCCTGGTGTAATTTGCAGGGTCCCTTTTCCTTCCCAGGTTCTCCAGTTTGGATGATAAATGACATGAGTGCCCCACTGATGATGCTCTGAAGTGGGTGACTTGTCAGCCCCTCTTTCCCTGGGGTGGGCCAGAGGTGGTAGCCTGCACTCGGCTTGATGTCTTTATACAGGTGGGAAGGATTATGGAGGCGAGCCCACAATCTCCGCCAGCTTCCCAAACGCCTGCATAGCTGGCCAAGCTTGTGGGTGGCTCATCCTGTACTGATGGCTACAGGGCACCCCTTTCCATTTCCGCCTTATAGGCCATGTGCTTCGGGGCCTCCCATAGGCCCCGAAGCCTCCCAGGGCCATGGCGGCCAGGCTGTGCCAGTGAGTGCTGTGCTGGTGAGGATGAGACCCCCACCCTCCAAGAGAATATCCCACTTGGGAATGTGACCCTTGCCTGCATCTCTCTTTACCTTCGGGAGTGGCCTGTGGACATGTAGAGGAGTGTTCAGTGGGCAAGGGCTGGCTGTGGAGCCAGGTGGCCTTGGCTCTAGTCCTGCTTCTGCCACTTCCTGGGTTGGTGGCCTTAGGCTGGCCACTGAATGCCTTGGTTTCCTGGTGTGTAAAATGGAGGTAGTGGGGGTATATACCTCATAGGTTTGTTTTGAAGGTTAAAAGTAACTGAATGTAAAGTGCCTGGGAAAATGTCCTGTCCTAAACCCCATGGCATCAGCTCTGATGACAGTGGGGAGTAATGCAGATGTGCCTCAGAAAGGAAACCACAGCATTTTTAACAGACCTGCCCCATGTGCGTATGTAGTTGGATGTGTGGAGTGTGTGTCCCCTCAGCCACACACCGATGCTTCCCTGCCAGCTGGTAAGCAGTCATTCTCACTCAGAGGCTGGGCTTCTCCCCATCACATGGTCCTGGGTCTTGATGCTGTTGAATCACTTGCAGAGGCTGCAGTACAATTTTCAATAACTGGAAGCTTCATCGTGTTGAAGACTATAGTTTGGGTCCGGAACTGGGGGTTGTAAAGCAGCAGGATGGTATTCTCTGGGGCTTAAGGCCCTATGGATGACTTTTAGGTGTTCCCGCATGGTTTGGTCAATGCAGGATAAGTCTGTATCCTTTCAAGGGGTCTGCAGGGATGGCCAGCACGGTCAGTCCTGGCAGACTTGTTCTAAATGAGAAGCCCTGTTCTGGGCATGGTCAGAGGTGTGTGTTGACCCTACTGTGGGTGAAGCAGGTGGACACATGGCTCCACCAAGAAGCTTCCCTCCCTGGGTGCTTGAATTTAGAGCCATCTGGTCTCTCACGGTCCATCTGGTAACCACAGGACACACAAGGTCTTGGCAGCAAAGTTAAGACCTGAGATTGGACTTTTACATGTGCTCCTCCCTGTCTTTTACTGACTTACATCTAAATGTTCCACAAAAGATGGGCAACCTTGAAGTCTCTCATGATTTATAAGCTTATAAAGATGGCCAGACGGCTGCTACCCAGGCATTATTTCTCTTTCTGGAATTGAAATGCAGAAAATATTAAATAGCCTATTTGCTGTGAGTGTGGAAGTGTTTCCACAGAAACTCTTTTGAAAAAAAAAAAAAAGGGCAAAGAACCAAGCTCAAAACCACAGAAGATATATTAACTACACATTCTGCCCATAGATCTTTCAATAACTCCTCCACAAAAGGGTCATTTGCCCCACCCAGTGCTAGAATGCAGCCCCACCCCAACCCTTGACCCAGAGAAGTCTTTGCCACAGGATTTCCCCAGAGCTGGGACACTGGTCCCCACAGGTTTGGGTCCTTCTTTAGGACTGTGTGGAACTTTCCTCTTGAAGACTTGCCATGGAGATAGTCCCTCTGCTTAGACTCCAGGTGGAGTCTCGTGTGAGAGAGCCCATGTGGGGTTTGCAGGCCTGTCCCACCCTCAGAAGGGCCCTGCAGCCCTTTGGACTGCCTAACACTGTTCTGGAGCTTTCGCTGGCTGCTTCTACTGCGAGACTCCCAAGTGCCAGTTTGGGTTGAGCACTAGTTGTATGCAGGACATCTTGTAAGTGCTGGGTGTATGTTCCTGACTTTAAGGCATTGTACAGTGACCTGGGTGTGTCTCTGTCTGATGTGTTTTTTTTTTGTTTTGTTTTTTTGAGTTGGAGTCTCATGTCACCCAGGCTGGAGTGCAGTGGCATACCTCATGGCCACTGCAGTCTCGACCTGCTGGGTTCCGGCGATCCTTCCGCCTCTGCCTTCCAAGTAACTGGAACTACAGGTGCGTGCCACCGTGTCTGGCTAATTTTTTGATTTATTGTAGAGACGAGGTCTCGCCGTGTTGCCCAAGTTGGTCTCAACCCGTGGGCTCAGGCAGTCCTCTTGCCTCTGCCTCCCAAAGTGCTAGAATTACAGGCGTGAGCCACCATGCCTGGCTTGGTGTGATTTTTTTTTTTTTTTAATGTTATGGAAAGGATATATGTTTTTTTAATTATTGTAGATGATGAAACTGAGAATCACAGAGATACCATCTTGCCCTGGGCCATTCCATGAGTAAGTAATGGAACCAGGGCTTGGATTGGGCCACTTCATGCCCAGGCCAGGATCTTTATGCTAGATATCCAGAGCTGTGAGGTCCTGCTAGTGGAGAGTAGAGTGTTTGGGGTTCCCTAATTCCACTTCTTGTTCTGCCAGGACTGACCAAGACCTCCCCTTTAGAAGCCACTCTGCCAGTGCTGTATCAGAAGTCATGTGCGCATGGTCAGGCAAACATCTTTTCCTCCTTTTAAGTAATATCTGGCAAATGCTATATAGTAGCATTTACTTTACAAAAGTGGTAAAAACAAACAAAACCCTAAAACCTGCTCATGATCCTCACAATACACACCATCACTGTTTTCCCATCGACTCCCAATCTTTGTCTCTCTTTACGTGTATTATAATTAGACCCATTTTCACAACTTCTCCACACATCTAGCCTCCTTCACTGGCCACTAGCCCCTTAGGTGGTGGTGGGGGGGGGTAGGACATGTGTGCTTCATGTTTTTACCTCCGGAGCCGCAAGTGATGCCAGCTGCTTCAGAGCAGCTGCTGAGGAAATTCTGCACAACACCTCAAGGATGCCAGTCACCCAGCAGACGGAGCTGCAAGGGTCTGTACAGGAAGTGCTGGCTCGGTGGGTAGGCCATCCTCATTTTTGCTGGTAGTTAAGGGCTGTGTGATATTTAGTGAATTGTATCTGCATTCTTGGAGCTATTTCCCTGTTGGGCATTGTACTCTTTCCACATCGTGAGTAGTATTGTTTGCTTTTCTTTGTGTTATTTCTTCAGGCTCAATCTCCAACTGTGGACATACTGTGTCTGGAGTGTGGAAATGCTGTGTTTCTTGCTGCATGTAGCCATGTGCGACATGCCAGCTTTCCCCCAGCGCTCTGCCTGTTGTCCTTGCCAGTGTAGAATATACAGTCACAACTGGGACTTGGAGACGGAGAAGGGAAAAGTATGAGTTCAAGTTTAGGCATATGAGTTGTCAGGTCCTGGCCTAGGTCTTAAGCTACTGATTGTCCCCTTGGTGCTGGGTGTTAACCAGTATCGTCTTAGTGACCTGCACGCTTTGTGTGTGGATGGCAGAGGTGTAGTCTGGCTCACCCAGGTCTTGGCTAGAAGGGCCTACAGCAGCACTCAGAACTGTTAAGGAGCAGTTACCTTCTCAGCTGGGTGGCAACGACTAATAAGTGTACCTATTGACTCATTCACAGATTAATTGTTTGTTTAGTCACCAGAGCCCAGCTTTGTACTGGGTAATATGCTAGATGAGGCAAGGTTCTTGTCCCCGTTGAGGAGATGTGTTGTTGTAAAAGAAGGAGTACAGTTGGCTTGGGTCAGTTACTGTTCTTGGAGGAGGCGTAGGATTTTGAGGAGGCTGTGTGTGGGACAGTGAGTTACCCTACCCCATGATGTAGAAGGTGCTTGTATGTGGGAGGTGAGTTTTGGAAGGTAAAGGGGCACTGGGCTGTAGAGGATCTTTGGGATGGCAGGATGTGACCAGGATGGGAAAGGTGAAACCCATGTGTTTACGTTGCCCGTTTTGGGTGCTGGCCTACTCAGTGGCGCATCACACGATGTGCCTGACTACCTTTCTCTGAGACCACTGTGGTCTAAGGGCAGGTGAGTCTGAGGGGATCGGAAACCTGGGTTAACCACCAGTTAGAAATCCTATCACCAACTGCTCTTCTGGCTCTTGTAGCCACAGACAGGCCACGTGGAGCTGAGAACCAAGTGTGCCCTGTGGGCTGGTTATGATGGGGTGGCTGCGTCCAGAGGCCTGTGTATGTCTGGGAAGCATCAGTTTGGCAGCTTGACAATGCTGTGTGAAGTAGGCTGGGATGTTTGCTCCTTCCCCTTGCCCTGGCTTGCCTACTTGGCCTGAGTTGAGACATTTGGGCACTCCTTGATGTAACCCAGCTCTGTCCAAGGAGGGTGGTAAGGGGGAAAGAGACAGAAGAATGTCACCATGGTCAAGTGGGCATGCCCAAGAGGGTGTATGTGTGTGTCTATTTCATGTGGTCTCCAGGGGAAGCTGCTTGGAGAGACTTGTGGAGCCCCTGTGGTGCAACTCAGGGCCATGACAAGGCAGCATGGCTAGGAAAAGTGCAGGGGCCATCAGTCGCAAACCCCTGAGGACGTCATGGCTAGAACCTCTGGGGCTGTGGTGGATTTCCCTTCTGGTTAGTATTAGGCACCTGTGTGTGGGTTGGGTAGAGGGAATTTTTGGGAAGTAACAGGTTTGGATTGTGTGTGGGGTTGTTTGTTTTTCTGAGTCAGAGTCTCACTCTGTCGCCCAGGTTGGAGTGCTGTGGCATGCTCATGGCTACCCCAGCGTCAACCTGCTGGGCTCAGGCAATCCTTCCGCCTCAGCCTTCCAAGTAGCTGGAACTACAGGCACGTGCTACCACACCTGGCTCATTTTTTGATATAGAGATGAGGTCTCACCAAGTTGCCCAGGCTAGTCTCGAACCCCTGGGCTCAGGCAGTCCTCTCGCCTTGGCCTCCCAAAGTGTGTGTTTGTGTTTTATGTTGGGATCATTTTAGTTTTCCCAGTAGTTGTAAGAAATAACAGAGAGATTCCATGCACCCTTTACCCAGTTTCCCCAGTGGTAACATCCTGCAACGCTGGTGTAGCACCACAGCAGGAATACTGATGTAGATGCAGAAAGTACCCAGCATCTCTATCACTTCCTTTCCTCCCACACCCCCTCCCCTCCCTAACACTAGCAACCTGAGACTCTCTACCCCGTTTATGTAAATCTGATATTTCAAGAATGCTATGTAGATGGAATCCTACAGGATGTAACCTTTTGGGATTGGCTTTTTTCACTCATAATAATCCTCTGGAGATTTATCCAGGTTGTTGGATGGATTGATAGTTCATTCCTTTGTATTGCTGACTAGTATTCCATGGTGTGGATGTGCCACTGTTTTGTTTAACCATGCACCCATTGCAGAACATCTGGTTGTTTCCAGTATTTGGCTATTATGAATAAAGCTGCTATAATCATTCATTTGTTTTTGTATGAATGTATGTTTTCATTTCTTTGGAATAAATATCCAGCAGTATAGTTCCTGGGTTATAGTTGCATGCTTAGTTCTTTAGGTGACTGCCAAACCAATTCCTATCAACAATTTATGAGTGATATACTTATTTTGCATCCTTGTCAGCATTTGGTGTTATCACCATTTGTTATTTTAGTTCTGATTGTATCATAGTAATATCCCATCCATGTGGGTCAGTTGTGGTGGCTCAAGCCTGTAATCCCAGCACTTTGGGAGGCTGAGGTGAGAGAATTGCCTGAACCCAGGGGTTCCAGACCAGCCTGGACAACTTGGCGAGACCTCATCTCTACAATAAATCAAAAAAATTATCCAGATGTGGTGGCGTGTGCCTGTAGTTCCTGCTACTTGGAAGGCTGAGGCAGAAGGATCACCTGAGCCCAACAGGTAGAGGCTGTGGTGACTGTGAGCATGCCACTGTATTCCAGCCTGGGCAACAGAGTGAGACTCCGACTCAAAAAAAAGAGTAATATCCCATGTGTTTTTACATTTGTATTACTCTAATGGCTGATAATGTTGAACACCTTTTCATGAGCTTATTTGCCATCTCTATGTCTGTGAAATGTCTTTTTATGTCTTTCACTTGTTCTAATTGGATTGTTTGGATTTTTTACTGTTGAATTTTGAGAGCTCTGTATATATTCTAGATACTAGTCCTTTGTCAGATATATGGCTTGCAAATATTTTATCTTACTTTGTGGCTTGTCTTTTCATCTTCCTTACAGGGCTTTGTGTATAATAACAGTTTTTAATTTTAACGAAGTCCAGTTTATCAGTTTAAGTTTGTGTTCCATCTTGCATTAATTTTTGTATAAAGTTAATTTTTATAGTAGCTCTTTTTGTTTTGTTTTGTTGGCCTGTGGATAAACAATCATGCTTAGCACCATTTGTTGAAAGGCCGTCTTTCCTCATCTGAATTCCTTTTGGGTCTTTGTCAGAAATTAAGTTGGACATATTTGTGTGGGTTTATTGCTAGGTTCTCTGTTCTGTTCCATTGATTGTGTTTAACTGTCCGTTAATACCATACAGTCTTAATTACTGTGGATATAAAATAAGCTTTGTAATTGAGTAGATAATTCCCTCTTTATCCTTCTCTAATTTTAAGAAAAGTATCCTAGTTCATTCGACTTTCCATTTAAAGTTTAGAATAATCTTGTCTATATCTACAAGAAATCTTGCTGGAATTTTTTTTTTTTTTTTTTTTTTTAGAGGCAAGGGGCAAGGTCTGATCTTGAACACCTGGGCTCAAGAGGTCCTCCTACCTTGGCCTCCCAAACTGCTGAGATTACAGGCATGAGCCATCACACCCTGCTCTTTTTGGAATTTTGATAGGATTTTTTTACAGGATTTGGGGAGAATTGGCATCTTAGATCTTCCAGTCCATAAACATAGTGTATGTCTCCATTTATGTATAGTGTTCAGCAGTTCCTCTACATGAACATGTTTTGTTATATTTACATGTAAGTATTTCATTTTGGGGGGAGCAATCATAAATAGTATTGTATTTTAAATTTTGTGTTCATGTATTCATTGCTAGTATGTAGATATATAATTGATTTTTGTATACTGATCTTACATCTTGCAACTTTGCTGAGCTCACTAGTTCTAGGAGTTTTTTAGATTCTGTGGGATTTTTCTACATAGACAACTATGTCATCTGTAAATTTTTTTTTTTTTTTAGTTGGAGTCTCACTCTGTCGCCCAAACTGGAGGGCAGTGGCCGCTCCTGGCCACCACAGCCTCGACCCGCTGGGCTCCGGTGATCCTTCCGCCTCAGCCTTCCGAGTAGCTGGAACTACAGGCGCGCGCTACCACGCCCAGCTGATTTTCTTTTTTTATTGTAGAGATGAGGTCTCACTTGCCCAGGCGGGTCTCGAACCCACGGGCTCAGGCAATCCACTCACCTCAGCCTCCCAAAGGCGCGGGATTACAGG
>CAUYQG010108867.1:0-27841 GCA_963574415.1 Tarsius wallacei
GACAAGGTATTTCATTTTTATTGTAGCTATTGTAGCTATTATTTTGTGCTTTTTATTTAGGTTTCTGTTTGTTTATTATTATTACTATTATTTTTTTGAATTGGGAGTCTCACTCTGTTGCCCAGACTGGAGTGCAGTGGCCGTTCCTGGCCACTGCAGCCTCGACCTGCTGGGCTCCAGGGATCCTTCCGCTTCAGCCTTCCAAGTGGCTGGAACTACAGGCACGCGCTACCATGCCTGGCTAATTTTTTGATTTATTGTAGAGATGAGGTCTCGCCAAGTTGCCCAGGCGGGTCTCGAACCCACGGGCTCAGGCAATCCACTCACCTCAGCCTCCCAATGTGCTGGGATTATAGGTTGAGCCACCGAGCTTGGCCGCTTATTATTGATGTATAGGAATTGACTGTCTTTTGCACATTTATTTTATATCCTGAGACTTTGCCAAAGTTCTTTATCAGTGCAAGGAGGTTTTTGACAGATTCTCTTGGGTTATTGAGTTATAGAATTATGTTGTATGCAAAGAGGGATAACTTAACTTCCTCTTTTCCTATTTGGATACCCCTGATCTCCTTCTCTTATCTGATTGCTCTAGCTAGGACTTCCACAACTGTGTTGAAAAGGAAGGCTGAGAGTGGGCATCCTTGTCTTGTTCTGGTTTTCAGGGGAAATGGTTCTAATTTCTGTCTGTTCAGCTGGATGTTGGCGGTGGGTTTCTCATAGATGACTCTTACTATTTTGAGATGCCTTGATGTTCAAGGGTTTTTATCAAGAAGAGGTGTTAGATTTCATCGAAAGGTTTTTCCATGTCTAATGATATAGTCATGTGGTTTTTATTTTTACAACTGTTGATGTATTCATTTACGTTTATGGTCTTGAGAATGCTGAGCCAGCCCTGTATCCCAGGGATGAAGCCTACTTGGTCGTGGTGGATGATTTTTGAGATGTGTTATTGGATCTGCTTTGCTAGGATCTTGCTGAGAATTTTAGTATGTATGTTCATCAAGGATATTGACCTGTAGTTCTCTTTCTTTGTTGAATCTTTACCTGGTTTGGGTATCAATATGATGTTAGCTTTATAAAAAGATTTAGGGAGAGTTCCATCTTTCACAATTGCCTGGAATACTTCAATAAGATTGGTATTAGTTCCTCCTTGTATGTTTTGTAGTATTATGCTGGAAAGCCATCTGGTTCAGGGCTTTTTTTTTTTTTTTTTAGGTACTTTTCCTATGACATAGTCAATTTCCTGGATGGTTTTTGGTCTATTTTGGGTCTTGATTTCTTCTTGTTTCAACCTGGGGAGGTTGTATGATGTCAGAAAGTCTTCCATTTCCTTTAAATTTTCAAGTTTGCTTCCATACAAGTGTACATAGTAGTCTCCGGTAATCTTTTGTATTTCTTTGGGGTCAGTTGTAACTTGACCTTTTGTGATTCAAAAACTATCTGCAGATCCCAGTATCTGCTGACAGGTGAGTGGTCCCTCTGTAACCCACTTTCCACCTCCTTACAATCTGTCCATGCTGTGTGGGTATAGGTTTCCCCTCTGAAAGCAAAATGAGGAAAGAAAAAGGAAAAGAATGGAAAAAGGAAGGAAGATGATGGAAGGAAGATGATGAGAGAGAAGAAGAACAGGCTAAACAGACAGGCGTACCAACTAATGAATAAACAAAGAAACAAAAAAAGACAGAAAAAACAGAAACAGACATACAATCATAGAAACAAACAAACCAAAACTCCTCTTTTGATGTATTCTCCCTCATAAATACCCATACACAAACAGAAAATCTTTTAAAAAAAACATTAAAATAACAGTAACAGAGCAAGTATGAAAATGTCAATACAAACAGAAAGAGAGAAGAAGAAAAAAAAAAAAAACCAAACTAAACCCAAACCAGACCAAGTCAAACCAAAACCAAACAAAACCAAAAAACAATACTTTCTGTGCAACTGTTTCTGTAACTCCAGGCTCCTTTTGGCTGCCGTCTCTGCATTAAGGAGTAGTTCCTCCCCTCTGCTCTCAGTGCAGGTTGATAGGGTTGCTCTCAGCATGGGTCAGATGGCCCACAGACTACTGTAGGAGGAGGGTGGATTGGATCTGGACTCACCTGACTTGCTGCCGCTGCTGTCAAGTCTCCCACTCAGAGCTGCCATGTCTGTGCCTATTCCAGCATGGGAGAGGGGCAGCTGTCTCTTTGAGTCTGATGAGGAGATAACCTGTAGGTCCCAGGTTGGAGGCAGGGTGGAGCTTAGTGGGACAATGCAGGTCTCTGCCTGGCCCTGGGACAGAGAAAATGGTGCCAGTTGGCATCCCCTTACTGGTGGCAGGGCTCCATTTCAGATTTTCATGACCTGCTTTCTCCATGGTTCGTGGGGCTTGTGCCACTCTGCTGTCACAGGTGATGGTGTGGGTCAGGTGCCATGGGGTGAGGAGCAGCTCTTTTCTGCTGTCTCTTCTCAGGACAGCCCTGAGAACAGCAGATGATCCTGTGAACCAGGGGCTCCAATCTTAGGGCAGTAGGGGATTTCAGTCACCTCCAGAGGAGATCCCCGGGTGCATGAACCTGGGTTTCCCTTCAGACGGACTTTCACTCACCCACTGGCACACACCCACTCATGCAGAGAGTCTTTATGGATACGTGCTTTTGTGGAGACTCTCACAGTCTGACCTGATCTATCACCTTCTTGCCCTGATCTCTGGTATTGGAGTTTTAAGGAATTGGGTGCTTGGCAGTGAAAGTACGCAAGCATGAACAGGGTGAAGTTTCAAACATGCAAGTGCAGTTGACAAACATCCTTCTCTACACGTCTCGTGTACACAAAATGGTAGCGATTTTTCTATGGTGAGGTATTTTTAGCATTATAATTAAATAATAATAAGCCAAAGTTATCTGGGGATTGTTTGTAGGCACCGATCCATGTTGGCCTCTTCTAGTTTACACATGGTCTGGACTTCCTCTGGCACCTGACAGGTGGCTAGATGTTTGAAGCCACTGCTGTATATAAAGAAAGACACTGGGGAAGATTTAAGAGGTTTTCTTAAGAGACTAGGGGAAAAAAAGACTGTCAGTGTTTTCACACTATTCTAATGGAGTTGTCCTGGTGACAGAATCATCTTTTATTCCTAGAATAAATCTTACTTGAGATCCTAAACTCATCACACAAGCCTACTAATTTATATTATACTAAGAAAGAAGACATTACCAAAATATGGAAATACCTTATTGAACTTTTCAGTTAAATTAAAATGGTCCATTTTATTAAAAAAAAAAAACAACCCAAACCTTACTTGGTTGTACCTGTATCAGAGTTTTTAAAAACATATTATTGGACTCTGTTTGCTAATATATTATTTACTTTTATGCATGGTCTATCATTTTGTTTTACTTGTGCAGTTTTGTATCAATGTTATACTATTTTCATAAAAAGAATTTGAAAGAATCCTTTATGACTTAGGCAACCCTGCTGATGTTGGAGTGTTCCATAGCCCCCTTAGTGGTTCTCTGTGGTCTTTTAGACTTACATAAAACTTGTAATCAGTGAGAATTCATCCAAAAATTTCTGGGTATATTCAGATTTGTTCTAGATTTCCACTTAACATGGAATCCTTTTATTGTGAGAGAAGAAAATTTGCTGGTTGCTTCCAGCTTCCACAGCTTGAACATCCTTTTAATATTTTCCTTTTTCTTCAACATTACTATATAGCGGCTGGTCCTGCTGCTGTTGAGTGTTTTGGCCACAACGACTCATAATTAGGCATTGGTGGGAATTCCTTGTGTCACCAGTGTTGTTGAATATATCATTCATGGGAATCAAAATTTAAAAAAATTTTCCTAGATATTCTGTATATATATATATTTTAATGCAGACATTTGAGGAAATTTAAAATAAGGCCATATTGTCCTCAAGCTCTAGTTGCTAGGACCTGATGACATTTTAATTTACATTCATCCATTTGAGATGTTATCTTATAACTCATTCTGATTCATGAATAATTGAAAGTATGTTTTAGAGATAAGTTAATCTCTGAAATGTTTAGGAAGTCCAGACACAATGAAATTTTTAAATCTTACTTTTCAAAAGAGTTAAGGTTCTTAAGCTCTTACTAACATACACTTAAAAACTTAAGTTTTTTGAATGTGAGGTTAATGGAATTAATGATCCAAATTATTCAACTATTCTTAAGTATTTGTAAGAAATGCATGCCTAAAGATCAAAGAATTATAAAAATCAGAATATTGAGATATACAAAGTTTCATATGATACCAATTTGTGTCTGTCTATGCATAATTTTTTTGTCTATAGCTCACTAATATAACAAACTGAATAGTTCTTTGTTGTATTTGGAGTAAAGCAATTTTTTCTTTGTCCTTAGGCTAATATATGGGAGAACTGAAGACCACAGATATGAGATACAAAATTAGTTTGTTTACTATATCTTATTGCAAATAACCCTTTTACATTCTCAAACTTAAAATTTCACATTAAGTAAAGAAATAGTTCATTTTACATTACAAGAAGACTTGATCTTAAGGAATCTGCAGCCGAAACATAAGATATAAAATTTGCATCTATTAAAATACATTATTGTCACCCTGGTCCGTTAAACATTGTGAATAATTAGAAAAATGATTTCCAGGCCTGTTTTTAGTCTTCAATTAGCTAAGACGAATATGAAAATTTAAAACAATTTCCAAAATTACACAAAAAAACAAGTGGCAGAATGGGAATTGGTGTCTTGTTTATCTTGCTCCAGAGCCAAGATCTTAACCACACAGCTGTGTAGAAAGTCTATAACTTGAGTCCAAATCACTCCAGAGATTTTTCACTGGTCATTTCATTTTGGTCAGGCAAAACAGCTACATTTTGTCTTCCCCAGATTTCTTCTTGTGCAGAATAAGAACAACAACAGCAACAACATTGCTCTATTTTGTTCATGAATCCTTTAAATGGTCATGTTAACTCTGTTTTACTAAATATAACAGCATGCTAAATGTAACTTTTCCTGCTGTCTCAGAGATTACTCATAAGCCTCCAAAGCCAGAAAGAAGTACCTTTAAATCACGAAGTTAGAAAGGAGTTAGATAACATATTCAGTGCAACAATTCAGTATATGATGAGTGATTGCCAAACTCCACTTGTCAGCCACATTCGGGTTACATAAGAGAAGTTGAAGAGATTATAATCTTTTCCAAATGAAGCATACAGAGGTTGATGTGGTATTTCAATTTTGGAGGTCTTAGAGACTGATGCCATGTGTGACTATGCCAAAAGATATCCCAGCCAAAACATTGCTTGAAGTGTCTACCTGGTGGCAAGGAGAAGGGGCTGCATGGGAATTGAGCTGTACTTTGTGGTGTGGAATAGGACTTATCTCCTGAGTATTAGATGTTGATCCAGCATAAATATTAAAAGTGACTCCACATAAAAGGACTGTCTTGACTGGTGGAAAGATTCCAAGAGAGGGAGGAATCACTGAAAGATAGAAAGCAGACATGGAGTTCTAAGTGGACAAGGGAAATAACTCTACCCTCATCTTGTGAACTTGGTGAGTTTGAGGAAACTTCAAGAGCAACTGTCAAAAAGGAAAAAAAATTTTCCTCTACTCATATTCAGTGACTGGGAGTCTGTGACTTAAACTCGCAAAAGACAGATGTATAGGAAAAAAGGCATACCATTTGTATTAATGTTAATGTTAGTGGGAGTTCATGGAAGAAGAAAGTAAATCTCAAGAAGGAGTTAGATGCAGAGGCTTATGTTAAATGGTAATTTTGACTAAAAAAGGGATTTTGAGCTCTGAGGGATGATAAATTGTGGGGAAGTGACTAGAACACATATGGAGGCACTAATAGAAAATAAAGGTCATTTAAGTAGACTAGATGCAAACTCATCTCAATGTTGACTCTGTTTTTGGTGATATTATTTGCTCTTTACTTTCTGGCAGGAGGAAAGCCTGCTTTTGGGCAGATAAGGGAAGGATGGAGAATTTTTCTGCATCATGATTTGCAGTTGCCTTCAGCTCAAAATAATCTTTATGCCAAAGTGGCATATTTTGGAGTGGCATGTCCTGATCTCCTTCAGAGCTCTCCCCATTTCAGGCTTCTGGGCCTGAAGCAGGTTAACTCAGTTTGGAGTAATATGATAACAGGACAGAAATCGTATTATTTCTTTTCTTTTTTTTTGCGTTGGGTGTCTCACTCTAATGGCCAGGCTAGAGTGCGGTGGCATGATCATAGATCACTACAGCCTTGATCTCCTGGGCTTAGGCAATTCTTCCACCTCAGCCTCCTGAGTAGCTGGGACTACAAGTGTGTGCCACCATGCCTGACAATTTTTAATATTTTAAAAATAGAAACAGGGTCTTACTGTATTGTCCGGGCAGGTCTTAAACTCCTGAACTCAAGCAATTCTTCCACCTTGGTCTCCCAAAGTGCTGCGATTACAGGTATGAGCCACCATGACTAGCCAGGAATTGTAGTATTTCTTATCCAAGAATGACTGAAAAAGCTAAAAGATTCACAGCAATTTCACTCAGAGGATTGAACAGAACTTTTCAATTGAATGAGCTAATGAAGAGTAAAAACAAAAACCAAAAACCAAAAAAAAAACCCAATTGCTTTCTCCCTGCTTCTGACCAATTAGGTCCATTTGTGAAGGTGAAAGCCAATGGAGACAGACACTATGAAATAATGAAGACTGCCTGTAAAGAAAGGCCCTTTTAGTTACATGATAGAAGAGTATAAGAGATGAATACAACACAATATATAGAGTTAAATGAGATTATCAAGATACTATGAAAAATTCCCTATTGCAAGGGGAGTACACTATGTGATGAGATCATGATGTGACCTTATGTCAAAGAGATCCTATCTATAGATATGATAATTATAGTAAGAGGTAAATATATGGAATTAATTTAGACTCTGGGTAGAAGATGGGAACCATATGTCCACCTAGATAAAGACAAAGAGATAATGGTGCAGATGAGATCATAGAGAGAATCCTCTCAGAGTTTTGGGAAAAACAATACAGTATACACTTAGACTCATTTAGGTTTAGTCTGTAACATCAACCCAAATGAAGAGATCACTTTTCCTTGGCCAAAGAAACTTAAGAGGTTAGTTTGGCCAGATATAGATGTATGTTGAAATACAGAAGAAAATATCAAATTATAAGCTAGGAAGCGAGTGAATAAACAAGTCTGTTAACAAGGTGACCATGAGTGGACTGACATAATTATAGTAGACAGAGTGTGACTGCTGTTGTCACACGGTTGGCAGGTTAACACCCTCCCCCAATGCCACACTCAAAGGTGATTTGAAGTTGAAACAGATGATGTCACACACACTAAAAGGTTTCTGGGAAAAGCAGGGCAGGCACCCAAACTAAGATGAAGTAGCTTGAGTGAAGGGAGGAGTAAGAGGCTTTGATTTTTGTCGTGGGATGGGACAGAGGTAGGTGAGGAATGGAGGGTGGGAGTGAGGTCAGAATTTATGTGGTTTGAACTTCCTATTAGTGACAAAAGAGGGAGATTTGTTCTCATCAGTTTGCCTAGAAGTGGGATAAGTGGGAAGGGGAGAGGAATAGGACTGGAAAATTTTCAGCAGGCAAATATAAAAAATAGACTCAGACTCTTTTTTTTTTTTTTTGAGTTGGAGTCTCACTGTGTCGCCCAGACTGGAGTGCAGTGGCTGTTCCCAGCCACCGCAACCTCGACCTGCTGGGCTCCGGCGATCCTTCTGCCTTAGCCTTCCAAGTAGCTGGAACTACAGGCGCGCACTACCACGCCCGGCTAATTTTTTGATTTATTGTAGAGATGAGGTCTTGCTTGCCCAGGCGGGTCTCGAACCCGCCGACTCAGGCAATCCACTCACCTCAGCCTCCCAAGGCGTGGGATTACAGGCTGAGCCACCGAGACCGGCTGACTCAGACTCTTTAATATGATAACAGCATCTACCTCCTTAATTTGATACTTTTAAGTTAAAGAATTTTTTTTTTTTGCATTCAAAGTAATAGAACTGAGGATGTACTTTGAAAAAAGGAAAGTTTATAATGTAGAATTATAATCCCTGGAAAGAACCTGAAGCTCTTGGAAGATAATAATTAAGGCAGAAGATGTGGTATTTCAGACTGAACAGGCAAAACTTGATATCAAAGTATTTTTCTATATTAAGAAGAATTTTTCAGTTGTTATATATTTATATTTCAATTCTACTGCTTTGTTATTTTAAAAATATATCTTATTATTTAATAAAAGTACTTTCCACATAGTACAAATTTCTTATGACTTAAGGCCAGAGCACTTTCTAATTACTCACTGCAGGTTTTCTAATAGAATTTTTACTACCCACATTGTTGGACCTCTCACATAAAGTGCTTCTGCTAAAGGTATCACAGAAAAAAGAAGTTAGAATCTTACATCTACAAAGGTCTCATTTGTAATTTAAATCTGTGACTAAATTAAAGTAGAAGAAATAATGTAATTAGAAATAGGTGATAGGAAACTAGAAAAAATCAAAAGATAACTGTGAACATTTTAAAGGAAGATTTTATATGTTTCTTGGCTGGTTTAAAAAAAAGTGTGCCAATGGAATTTTAGGTAATTAGGATGCTGTGTTTTAAGGCAGGTGAGAAAAAACAATAGCCTGCAGGCCAAATCTAGCCCACTGCCTGTTTTTGTGCATCACATGAGCTAAGAATGGCTTTTACATTTGCTACACAAGTGGGCTGCATGGAAGTGAGTTTGGACTTCTAGCTACCTCTCTCTACCCTTATTAGAGGACCAGATACCCAATGTGCTGCCAAATCCTTTCTCCCTTCTATTTTTCTTCCCCCTCCCCTAGCAGTGCCCAGCAACTGTCAGTCCCACTCTTGTGCTAGTGTTACTAGTGTTCAGGGTCCACTGATGAGTGAGAACATGCAGTATTCAGTTCTTTGTTTCTGTTCGCTTAGTATGATGATCTCCAGCTGTATCCATGTTACTGCGAAGGCCATGATTTTGTTTTTCTTCATGACTTCATAATATTCCATTGTGTATATGTACCACATTTTCTTTACCCAGTCCACTTTTGTTGGGCATCTGGGTTGGTTCCAGGTTTTTGCTATTGTGAATAGTGCTGCAATAAGCTTGTATGTACAGGAGACATCTTAGTTATTTTACCTGAATCTTTTTGTTTTCATGTTACATCAAATTAGCACAGTTTAAAGAGAATGATGTGTAATGCAAAATTTGTTAATGATTGACTTAGAATTTTAAAAAAAATCATCAGGTACAGTAGCTCATGCCTATAATCCTAGAACTTTGGGAAGTCAAGACAAGAGAATTGCTTGAGCCAGGAGTTTGAGACCAGCTCAGCAGCATAGTGAGATTCTCATCTCTACAAAAAAAAAAAATGTTAAGCTTATTTTTTTATGAAATGCCTTCTGTGTAAAAAAAAAAAATTAAAATCATGTGTAAAGGAGTCACCTTACCTTTAAATTTAGCAACAGTTACCCTATCGTGTTTCTGCTGAAATGATTTCTAGTTTTAACTATTTACCTGAAAAGTTAGGAACTGATGCAACATTGGTATTAACTAATGCTTGGACAATTTACATCTTTAAAGGGATAAATGTAGTAAATAGTAAGTTCTGATTTTCATAAACATGGTTAATTTTCCAAATAACCTGTGGCTTACTTGTTTTTCCTTATATGTGCTGCTTTTTTTCCTAGTTATTTCTTCTTATTTCTCTTTCATAAGCTTCTTTATGATATTATGACTGGGGAGAATCAGTGAAGCCTGTACTAGGAACATTACCTCATCATTCATTCTGTCTACATTTATCATTTGGTCCTCCCAATATAATACTTTCCACAGATAGTGCCATGTTTGTGACCCTCATCAACCTATTTCCCACGATGCCTGAATATTTATTTTCTTGATGTAGTTGTGCTTTAAAACTCCTAATTATCTCTTAATGACATTTTGATACTTGTTATTATCAATATTTTGTATGTACAGAAAAATACAAATATCATAAGTGTACACCTTGATGTATTGTCATAAATTAAACACAATCACATGTAATCAGCTCCCAAATTAAGAAATAGGAGGTTACCAGCAGCCCTGATACCAAATTTTGTTTGCTGCTTTTGCTGCGTGTGTGTGTGTGTGTGTATGTTGTCTCACTTCTCAAACACTAATTCTTTTGTATTTATTCCTTTCTGTTCTTCTAAGTAGCAGTCTATCTACAGCTTGATAAAAATGCTTCATAAATACATAGCCATATTTGTTTCTTAGAGTATCATCACTGCTGTTAGAGAGTAATTTAAACTTTGTAAAATATTTGCTTTCATTCTACCTCCTCCCTTCCTTTTAAAATTTTATATTATGATTTCCTTTAATCATTGGTCCAAACGTACTTATTCACTTAAAAATGATTGCTTTTCCTTTAGTGTGTAAATTCAAGGCTCACAAAAGATGTGCGGTGAGGGCAACAAATAACTGCAAATGGACCACCCTGGCATCCATTGGGAAGGACATCATTGAAGATGAAGATGGCGTAAGATGCTGCCTGTCTCTTATCTTTTCCCAGTACCTTCCCTTCTATTTTCTGCTCTTGTGTGACCTAATGACAGATAAGTTGGAGTGTTTATCATTAGGATTACATAGAAGATTTTAACTGATTGTGAGTTTTTATTTTTAATTCAATCCTTTATCGCTTTCTTTAGTTCTTAGATTTTGAGGGAAATCTGTTGTGAATAGGACTTAGGAGTGGCTGTTGTGTTAAGCTGGTGTTGGAGACCTTTGTCTGACAAACTCAGAGATGTTCTTCAAGGCTGATCTCAGAGCTTCACTCTTCAGACTTTTGGGCCTCCTCTCCACAGTGTGCCCCACTCTCCAAGCCCGCCCTTCTTTGCATTTTGTATACAAATCTCTGCTAGCACTTAGTGATCACTTTATCACAATCCCTTTGCATGCCTTTTTCCTCAGCTGATTCTACCTGAATCCCGAAGGGCAGGGCTTTCATCTTACTTACTTTTGTATCCCTTTAGGACTCAGGCATAATAGATGCTCAGCACATGTGGGGCCAATAAGTGAATGCTATGCATTACGCATTTTATTGATTCCCTAAAGTGAAAAGTCCTTCAGTATCTCCATGGGGTAAGCATGGTGGCTGCCACCCTCTTCACCTTGGCTGCCCTTTCTTTTTGCCCACAGGTCGCAATGCCTCATCAGTGGCTCGAGGGCAACCTGCCCGTGAGTGCCAAGTGTGCTGTCTGTGACAAAACATGCGGCAGCGTTCTCCGTCTGCAGGATTGGAAATGCCTTTGGTGTAAGACAATGGTGAGCGTTTTGGAATTAGTTCACCCTTTTTAATTAGCTTCTTTCACTAACTTTGTCCTCTACGTGGTTTAGAGGCAAAGCAAAGAATTAATGCAGAGCAGAGGTTGGTAGCATATACACTCCTTTTCTTAAACTATATTCCTTCCAGCCTGGTCATTTTACTCTTGCTCAAATACTTCCTATGTCTTAGACTCTCTTTCTCACAGTTTTCTTGTTTTCCATTTTGCTTTATCCACACAGACCTGGTTTACCACCCGAAAGCCCTTCTCTGTGTGCCACCAAATCTTGGTTGATGCGCAAAATGTAATTCTGCTACCACCTCGCATGTGCTCTCAGACAGAACACTGAGTTCGATAGGCCATGCACTGATGTAATTTAAATTATATAAATTGATATTAGATAAATAAATAAGTAAATATTTAAATACTTCTTTGCAAGTGCGAGAAAGAGGTGACAAGCACATACAACGTAATGTGCAGGCGCCAGCCAGGAATGGTCTCGTTTATGCTGGACATCGTGGGGACGGTGCCTCTGGACTGCATGAGGACAAAGTAGGAAGGATGCCACACAGATAGTGATGTGGGGCTGAAGGAGCGCAGGACAAGGAGGCCATGGCTGTGTGTGCTCAACCTAGTGCTGGGCTATATTGTCTTATGAGGACAGTGATTGCCTTGCATTGGGGCTGACTTACTTGGTGTTGTTTTGAGTCTTGTTGTCTTTTAAAGTTCTGGCCTAAGTTTGGAAGTCAGTCCCAAATTTTAAAATGTGGAAAAACCATTGCTTGTAGTAAGTATGATGTAGATCAGCAAACATAAGTGATATATGATGTATTGATTTCCTGATCCATGAGATCATCTTCATAGACCACAAAAGAGAGTCCTACAGCTTTGTAGTTAGAAGTAACGGGTCAGCTGTTTCTTCTCTTTGTCCTCATTCTTTTGATAGTCTTCATCTTTTGCCTCTTTTATGAGCCTTAGGTGTGTCACTTTTCATTTCTCTTATCCCATTTAATAAAATGTAAAGACTGTAATAGGTATCTGTCTTTGGAATCTTTTTTTCTTTTTTTTTTTTTTTTTTGAGTTGGAGTCTCACTCTGTCGCCCAGACTGGAGTGCAGTGGCCGCTCCCGGCCACTGCAGCCTCGACCTGCTGGGCTTTGGCGATCCTTCCGCCTCAGCCTTTCGAGTAGCCGGAATTACAGGCACGCGCTACCATGCCCGGCTGATTTTTTGATTTATTGTAGAGATGAGGTCTCGCCAAGTTGCCCAGGCGGGTCGCGAACCCGCGGGCTCAGGCAATCCACTCACCTCAGCCTCCCAAAGCGCGGGATTACAGGCTGAGTCACCCAGCCCGGCTATCTCTTTGGAATCTTAGTGCAACCCTAACCCCTAAAACCTTACACCATTTTTTTTTTTTTGAGTTGGAGTCTCACTCTGTCGCCCAGACTGTAGTGCAGTGGCCGCTCCCGGCCACCGCAGCCTCGACCGGCTGGGCTCCGGCGATCCTTCCGCCTCAGCCTTCCAAGTAGCTGGAACTACAGGCGTGCGCTACCATGTCCGGCTAATTTTTTGATTTTATTGTAGAGATGAGGTCTTGCTTGCCCAGGAGGGTCTCGAACCCGTGGGCTCGGGCAATCCACTCACCTCAGCCTCCCAAAGGCACGGGATTACAGGCTGAGCCACCGAGCCCGGCTCATTTTTTATCTTAAAGGAGTATTACTCATAAACAAAAATGTTAAGTCTTCTTCTCACCTAAGATTTTTTCTTTGGGAGACAACCACTGATAATATTTCCTGCTATTTTTATTTGCCTGTGCATTTACCGAAGTCTGTTTCTCTACTTCTAGAGTTTCAACTGTATAGCTTTTCAGGAAAAAAAAAATCGTGTGTGGGATGAATTATTTTAGAAAAGTTTTATGGAAGTTGTCTTTACCTACAATATTATATATATCTCTACTTTTATTTAGTCATTAGTTTTCAACTCTACTAACTTTAACAATAGACTTTTTTCCCCCTCTACCAACATATGAGTTTATTTTTAATTATTTATCCATGACACAGAATCTCAGAATAACTCTGGCATTAGGACATACATTTATAAAATAAGATTCTTGTTGACACCAACAATAGACTTTAATTAGGTTTTTTACTTGCTCATTCTACTCACCCCCAACTTTAAACAACTTCATAAATATTATAACAGTGTTTAGTGACAGACAAAATGCTATGTAAAGAACCCAGGGGAAAAAAAATATATATATATATATATATATAATAACAGTGGTATTAACAGATTGTACAAGGGGCCATCCTGGAATGTCTATTCTTTCTTTTTTTCCTGGCAAACTCAAATCTTACTTTAGTTGGGATATCATCCCAGCCCTACCCTGTGTAAGTTAGACATGCCAGTTTCTGAGTTACCATCACCCTTTTAGCACCTCTTTTACTTATTCTTGTACTTCCTATACATGTTCATTTATCTGTTTACATGTTATTTTGCCTTTAAAATATGAATTTTCTAACACCAGGATATCTAGCACCTAAAACATAGTCATCCAACACAAAAAACAAAAAAGCCCTAATGAGTCAACTCATACTTTTTTCAGCTGTCATCCAATCTCTGGACATAGTGTTTTACCTTTTCTGTAAAAATAGTGAAGATAGAATGTTATCTTCTGCTTTTTTCACTTAGCATTATTATATCTTTCCGTTTTGCTCCATGAGTCTCATACATTTTTAAATTCCTTTTAAAGCTGTCTGTACATGCTAGTTTGTCTAAAGTGCATTTGGATTGTTAGTTATTATAAATCATAATAGGAAACAGTTTAAAAACAAGTTATCATGCCAGGTGTGGCAACTCATGGTGGTAATCCTAGCACTTTGGGAGGCTGAGGCAAGAGGATTGCTTGAACCCA
This sequence comes from Tarsius wallacei, assembly GCA_963574415.1. NCBI lineage: Eukaryota > Metazoa > Chordata > Mammalia > Primates > Tarsiidae > Tarsius > Tarsius wallacei. The sequence continues at coordinate 14,233 of CAUYQG010108867.1, forward strand.
GGAGTTCAAGACCAGCCTGGCCAACACGGCAAGACCTCATGTCTACAAAAAATTAGCTGGGCACGGTGGTACATGCCTGTAGACCCAGCTACTTGGGAGGCTGAGGCAGAAGGATCACCCGAGCCCAGGAGGTCGAGGCTGTGGTGAGCTGTGATTGTATTACTGCACTCCATCCAGTCTGGGCAAGAGTTAGATTCTGGCTAAAAAAAATAACAACAACAACAACAACAACAAAGTCATCACCAGAATAAGAACCATTACTAAATTTCAGTTATTCTTCCAAAAGTTTTGTTAAATGCAGGTTTAATTCCTATGCCAGTTTTCTTAAAAAAAAAAAAAAGACTAATGTAATAAGTCTACATTAAATAAGTACTTGAAGTATCTGCTTTTCCTGGTTAAAACACTGAAAGGCTCTCCAGATAAGTACACAGTATCTTAGATTGCCTGGGTCCTACTTAATAAGTTAGCTCTGCTTTTGTTCTCAGTAGCATCTTGAGTGACCTTGAACCTTTCGTTTCTATGGAAAGTTAGCACATTTATTGAGTGCCCTTGAGGCGCATCCCTTTCCTTTCCTTACAGAGAGCAGCAGTCTAGCTGAAAACACAGCTTGGACGAACTTGTAACTGCAGTGATAGGAAAATGTCGTAAAAGAAATGTGACTAGAAAGTCACAGACTTACTGCAGAAAGAGCAGGCATATTTTATTTATTTGTATTAAATTCTATAAGAATTTTTATAGGATGGATGTCAGTTTATTTTATGGACAATAATGTTGATATATTGGTTGACTTCCCTCCTTTCCCTCCCCTTCCCTTTCTTCTCCCTTTTCCCCTCTTCCTTCCCCTTCTCCTTCTTTTCCTCCCTTCCTCTGTACTCCCTTACTCCTTGCCTTCACCAGTTGTTCATTAATGATATATTCTTTCCTGAGGCCGTCCCAAAAATAGGCTGCACAAACCAGAATCAAATTGTCATCCCTAGAATGCTTAGTCTGTTCCTTAGAAGTATAAATATTGATGTGGTATATGAATGATGGAATATTTTGTGATGCAGTTTATCTTAGGTTATCAGTTCCTGTAATTTATAATATAGCAAAGCATTAATTTGTCTTTATGATTCTTGAGTGTTTATTTGTTTGTTATTAGGTACACACCGCCTGCAAAGATTTATACCATCCGATATGTCCACTTGGCCAATGTAAAGTATCTATTATACCTCCAATTGCACTAAACAGCACCGATTCCGATGGTATGTAGCAGTAGTGTAAGTATGTATATTTCTGGTATATGTAACGTCGATATGTGCCTTTCGTTCCCTAGAGCAAATACAATTGTAATTTGTTATTCTGGTCATTTTTATAAAATAATGTCATTCAAATAGCTGAACAGTATACTTATTTTTTAAAAGAATATATTTAAGTGAAAAGTTGCAACAGCTATTAGCACATTGAAGTTACTGTGTATAAGACTTTTAGATTTTATTTTTCAGTGAATAAAATAAGATCATTACTCTGTACTGAAATGCAATCCAGAAGGTTAATTTTTATAGCTATTTTTTTCCCTACATAATTGAAACTTCCCATCAGTATCAGCATGGCTGTTATTAAAATTTGTTCTCCTGTAATTTTATTGCAGGAATTTATATTCTTATAAATGCACTTTTTCTAGAACCTTACAACTTATTTGTAAGTGCTGAGGACAGCTTTACAGCACTAATTTTGGAATGACATACTAACAACTTCCTTCTAAACAACCCATATTAGAAAGGGCTTTTACCATGTACTGTGTCATTTTTTGAGTCTTGAGCAATTGTGGGGTTGGGTGTCCACAAGGGTCCCGTAGCCAATTCCCCAAGGATACCAAGGGAGAACAGTACTATTATTAATGTCTTGCATTGATAGTATGCTCTATGCTCTCAAAGTCTATATAATTTATGCCAATAGATATCTTAGATATAAGGATATAAACCTCAAAAGACGTGATTTTTAAAAAACCTGTACTATTAACAGCCCTTTCTCTGACCCAAGCCCTGATATATCAAGGTTCTTTTGTTTACTATAACATCTAAAATATTTTCTCAGGCTTCAGCAAGGAGCAGTATAAAATATATATATTAAGCATACATATTATATAAAATATAATAACTATTTAAAACAAATATATATTTTATATATACTAAAATGTATTAGAATATATATTTTAAGTACTTTAAAATACTGAATATGAGCATATGAAATCCTTGACAGATGATTCGTTTTTCTTATAATTAAGTATAGTGAAGACAGGTGGAACATCTCAAATTATATGTGACTAATACTTCTATTGTCTTTGGTATGATTTTCATAATAGAGCATATTTTTAAAAGACAGGTTCTGTATTCTTAGTATGTAAATAGTTAACCTATCTTCATTTGGAGAGCTAAATTGTAACTTAGTATTCTAGTAATAAACAAAGTTCTTTGTTTTATGAATTTTTTTCTCTGAATGTTTGCTGATAATTTAAGAAAAAAAACTGTATGTATTGATCTTGTACTGTGTTTTTGTTTTTTTTTTACAGGTTTTTGTAGAGCAACATTTTCATTCTGTGTTAGTCCTCTGTTGGTTTTTGTCAATTCTAAGAGTGGAGATAATCAGGGAGTAAAGTTCCTTCGTCGTTTTAAACAGTTGCTAAATCCGGCTCAGGTGTTTGATTTAATGAACGGAGGTCCTCATTTAGGGTAATTGATTATTGACATATCTTATTTGAATGGAATATAGCACTAGGCATTAAATGTGTCTGAGTTTTCAGCTCATGAAAATTATAGATTCCTCCAGACTCCTGCCTCTTTTAAAACTCTAATTATAAGTTTTAGCACAAACTTCTTGATAGTTATATAATTTCTTTATGTAAATTCCCAAATAATATTGAAATTTCCAAGCTTCAAAATTGGTTTAGAAAAATGTTTTAGAATTTATTCTGCATCAAACAATACTGTTTGTTTAGCTCCAAGAAAGATCAACTTGCATAAATACAGAAATACAAAATAACATTAGAAAATGATTTGCATGGAAGGTTAATGTTAATTTATATATAATATAAATAGTCAATTATTTAACCAAAGTACAGATACTGTCATAGATCTCAGGGACAGTTTCTCTATGGGTATGTGACAAAGAAATATTCTTGTTGATTGTTCTTTTCAGCTTTCTGGAATGTCATACAACTTAACATCTGAAAAAAAAAAGAACTAAATAGTATTTTCATTGTTACACTCATACATTTTTAGTGTACTTGTATGATTTTTCTTAAGCTATGATATTGTGTCTTCTGAACCAGGGATAGTCAATTCCTGTTAAGAGTAATTTAGGCCAACTCGGCTTTTCTCCTGGGTTCTACTCTCATCTTAAAGGAGGAGTCCCTCACCCCCGGGGCCTCAGACCAGTACCAGTCTGTGACCTGTTAGGAGCCTGGTGGCACGGCTGGAGACAAGCAGAGCTCCTACTCCTGTCAGATCAGTGACACGTTAGATTCTCATAGGAGTGCGAACCCCATTGTGAACTGCATATGCGAGGATCTAGGTTGCGTGCTCCTTATGAGAATCTAATGCCTGATGATCCCCACCTCCTGTCCGTGAAAAAATTGTCTTCCAGGAAACCCGGTCCCTGATGCCAAAAAGGTTGGGGACTGCTGCCTTAAAGCATGAACATAGTAAAAATGGGGATTTGGGATGCTCGTGCCTAAAAAGGCACTTTGTGTTTTATAATTGGATACCTTCCTCTGTCTTTATTTATCTTCCATCCCTCTTCATGCCTCTTAATGCCTCTTCATGCCTCTTTTGTATCTTCAGGGTCTTCCTGTTTCCATTGTCTTTTTCTTGCCACGTCTCAGGCTCTTCTGGTCACATGGTTGTTGACCTTCTTCATTTATACCCAGTTTCTTCCCTGTCTACTTGCACCTCCCTTGCTTTCCTCTCTTAGGTCCTCGAGTTTCCTCGTCTGGCCTCTCTTCTTACCTTCTTTGCCCCTGCCATTCTGGGGTAGTTTTCTATCATATCCCCCTTTCTATCATATCTGTTGTATAAACCTTCATAGTTCCATTATCTTATAGTGTTGACATTAATTTTTCCCTTTCTTCCTCTAAGACTCCAAGGATAACTCTTTGTAAAACTTGTTGAGATTCGCCCTGTGACATGTTTTTCAGATTTTCCACAATATTTGAGGCTTGCAAAGGCACATTTAGGAAACAGAATATGTCAAAAGGTGAGATGAAGGAAGAGAAGTGAAAGGATTGGCCTGAAAATAAGAAAAGTGAAGAAAAAGCGAGAGTACTAAGAGCACACTTTAGTCTTTTTAGGAACCACCAGAGGGCCACTCACTAGCTTCAGAGCCCTAGATTCCTTACCTCTGGTTTGTAATTCTTAAGGAGATAACTTATTCTTGGAATGAAAAGAGAAAAGCTACTACTTTTACCATCTCATATTATTTTACCTCTCCTGGTCATTGCTTCTTTTTTATTTGTTTCTGTATTTCTCACTCCCCTTTTCTTCTAATGTTATCTTTATTTCTACTTATAATTCCCTTTCTTCCTTATGATTCAGAAGTTTTCTCAAGTTAAAATTGCACTTCAGTTAATGTTTACAGTAGAATTAATACGTAAGTAGGAGTTCTTGTATTAAACTGAACATGAATACCACTAAATACAGAGTTAACAAAGAATTGAGGAGAGTGATTTTCATTTATTTATACTGAAATGAAATACTTTTTTACTTTCAGGTTAAGGTTATTTCAGAAGTTTGACAATTTCCGGATTCTTGTCTGTGGAGGTGATGGAAGTGTAGGTTGGGTTTTGTCAGAAATTGATAAGCTCAACTTGAATAAACAGGCAAGTGCTCACTTTTTATTGCTAGTTAACATGAATGCGTACTAACACACTTGCCAGAGGGGTGCAGAAATGCTCTCGTCCCTATTTCTCAACTTGTCTGAAAGTCTCCTGTTGTGCTTCCTTTTAGTGTCAGCTAGGAGTATTGCCTTTGGGTACAGGAAATGACCTTGCTCGAGTTCTTGGCTGGGGAGGCTCATATGATGATGACACCCAACTTCCTCAGATACTGGAGAAGCTGGAACGAGCCAGTACCAAAATGTTGGACAGGTAAAAGCAAGTTCTTTTCTAGAACTAGATGTTATTTTCAATAACATACTGAAATCATTTGGGATAACTTAAAATGTACTGACAAGAAGCCCCATGAAGTCAGACTTCTTGGTCTTGCTCATTGTTTTATCGCTGAGATTGAGAACTGGGCCTGGCACGGAGAAGACAGTTAGAGATGAGTGAATGAATGAATTATAGAAATTTAGTCTGATAAACCCATTATTCTAAAGGTATGTTGATACTGTTTACTTTTAATTACTGTTCAGATCGGTAGACTAAAATAGTTCATTTTCAGGGGAGCTTTTGATGAGTACAATGAGAAAAGCTAAGAAAGACGTATAAACTTTATCTTTGTTAGAGTATCTCTTCTTTATTATATATATTAAGAATGAAATGCCCCCACAAATAAGTATTTTAAAAGATAAATAATCCTTTCCCAGGTCCAGGGACGTATCGGAACACAGCTTTGAATGAAGAACTGTCAAACTGTTTTATGCTATTCTTAATCACATCTCATAACCACCTTCTTTCTGAATGTCCATGTATAAAAAAAAAATCACACAAAAAAATCACAATGTGCATACCCTGAGCATTATGAAGGAGATGTTTAGTATTTGGGTATAGGGAGCAACAGGACTCAGTAAGCAGTAACCTTCCAGTCCCCGCCATCACTGGGAGACAGATATCAAAATATCATGATCAACTTGAGCTAGCATGAATCAAAACAACTTTGATAGAATTAGCCATCTGTAGAACTCTTCCCGAAAATAACAAAACCTCATCAGGGAGCTACCAATCTGAAATGTAATTACTCTAAGAGGAACTGTAACCTAATTAATTGTAACCTTGCCTGTCATAAGGTAACATAATGGTTGATTCTTTTGCTGACAAAATATTTAAAAAGAGAGCTGGACAGTAGAGCATTTGTCTCTGTTTATCCAAAATTATCTGAGAGGAATATTCCAGTAGTTTGGGTACATAAAGAGTTGTTATCTAATGTGCTTCTGGATTCAGTCTCCAGTCTTTAAGAGAGCCAGAAGGTTAAAAAAGAAGAAGAAAAGAAAAAAAAGAAAGAAGTGGTAACTATGGATATGTTAATTAGCTTGATTGTGGGGTGATTATTTCATGGGGTATATATATTAAAACACTAAGTTGTACACCTTAAGTATATACAGTTTTTATTTGTCAATTATACCTTAACAAAGCTGGGGAAAAAAAGTAAATAAAATCACCATCATTTGTAAAAGAGCCTGGAGGTGATTCCCCAGACAACTGTCCAAATCTGTGCTTACCAAACAACACGGGTTATTTTAAATGCTTTCCGTGTTGGTGATTTAAAGGCTACTCCCCTTGCATCCTAGGAAATGCTATTAGATATTTCCTCTACCCTGGGTGCATGCTTTTCCCTGATGTGTTATAGAAATTCGTTTCTTCAGATGCTTAGCTGAGAAACAGCACATCAATGTTGAAATTCCTTGATATCTACCAGCCTGCAAAAAACACAAGAAAAAAAAAATCAAAGGGTATTTAAAAACCTAGGACCATTCTTAGAAACATGAGAATTGTTTGTTCTTATGTTTTCTTTGTTAGCTTACTGTTTACAAAGAGCGGTTTTAAAAAAAAGTATTGTTTAGTATTCTAAATTACATAAGTTTTCAAATATATTAATTTATTTGATTTTTTTTTTTTTTTTTTTTTTTGAGTCAGGGTCTCACTCTGTCATCCAGGCTGGAGTGCGGTGGCACAATTACAGTACACTGCAGTCTTGACCTCCTGGGCTCAGGCGATCCTTCCACCTCAGCCTTGTGAAGAGCTGGGATTACAGGCTTGTACCACCACATCCAACTAATTATTTTTTGATTCTTTGTAGAGATGAGGTCTCACAGTGTTGCCCAGGCTGGTCTCGAACTCCTGGGTTTAAACAGTCCTGCCCTGGCCTCCTGAAGTGCTGATCCTCTGTGCCCAAACTGTTTGATCCTTAAAACAACACTGCGGGGTGGCTGGGAAAAGCATTGTTTTACAAATATTTTACATTTGAGTCTTCTGGAGACAACAGGAGTAAGAATGACTAATGCTTTTTGTCTGCCTAGCACCTCTGGTTGTTTTACTTCATATATAATCTAATTTAATCATTACTATACTCCTAGAGATAGCTCATGTAGCCATCTCCATTTTGCTGGTAAGAAGGCTCAGGAGGTTTTTGCATTATCTAAGTTACAGAGCTAATAAGTGACAGAACAGTAAGCCAGAATCCATACTCTAATTCCCAGGGTCTTTCCTCAACATTGCACTCTGTCTCCTCTAATGCACGTGCACCAGACGGACTCCTTCCTTCTGACCTCTGACTGCTCTGCTTAGTTCATATACATATGTACATAGGTACTAAGTACATATGTATATGTACTAATACATATCTCTTCCTCATGTTTTCATCTCTTCTGCTGCTTTCTCCTGTTTCTTTAGCTCCAACTGTTTCTTATCAAGGTGGGAGGTAAAATGTGGAAGATGCTAGGAACTTAGACATTTGGGTGGATTTCTTTAACTGTCTTTGGACCAGAGAAATATTTCCAGCTATAAGAAACTTGACTTTTACGTTTCCAGTTGTGGTTTTCTCTGTTTGGATATTTACAAAATTTAATTGTTTAATTTATTTGCTTACATTTTACCTGTTTTCTTGACTAAAATGGAAGTTTCCTTAGGGAAACCTTATTCACCCTTGTGTTTCTAGACCTTTGTCACTTTGAGATGTTTAGTATATCTATTGCATGGATGAATGAATGAATGGATGGATGGATTAATAAGTAAATGACTTTTTGTGTTTAAATATAAATTTATTTATAGTGTTTCCTTCTCAAGAGTTTGATGTAGTTATTTGGTTTACATATCTTAGCATATATATATATGCCTCTTGGAGGATTTTCTGGGAATTTGGATTTTTATGCACAGACTTAATTTCATTAGTCTGAATTATACACTAGGCTCTCTCTAAATATTGATCTTGGGATTTTCCTCTAGGTTCTATCACTGGCTTCAGCGTTTTTCTTTTTAATTTATTTTTCTTTTTTATTTTTGTTCAGACAGGGTCTTGCCAAGTTACCTGGGCTGTTCTCAAACCCATGGGCTCAGGCAATCCACTTGCCTCAGCCTCCCAAAGTGCTAGGATTACAAACTGAGCCACCAAGCCCGACTAGCTTTTTTCTTAAAATTCATGTGTTGCAATACTTTTTTTCTGGGTAAAATCTTTATCTCACTTCCTGTTAGTCTACAATAATGTTCTGGCCCAAATGTTCTTTTCAAACTATAAAATTATTATTTTAGATAAAAAATTGGATGTACCTTGAGTTGATTGCTTTTCTCTGACATCAAGTGATTCAATGTTTGCTTTGAAATTAATGCTTATAGCTAATTGAAATAAATTTGCATCAGTTAAGTCTTACTAATATTTTCCCCTTAATTCCATGTTTATACTCATTCTTTCTTAATTTAAGAAGGGTATTTAGATAATTTCATCTCGTATGTACAAGCTGATTTTTGCAAGAGTGGTTGGTATGCGAGGAATATTTTTCACAGGTAATATGCATTTATTTGATCTAGGACATTGTTTTAGAACTTTGGGTAGTGACTCATTAATAATGTTATCCAGCAATAAATTGCAATACACATTATTTATATATGTATAGATGTATATGAAATGGTAACAGTCACCATATTCAATTTTAAAGGAATTTTAGACCAAAGATTTTTCTCCCTTCAGGTGGAGTATAATGACCTATGAACTCAAGTTGCCACCAAAGGCGTCTCTACTTCCAGGACCTCCAGAAGCATCTGAAGAATTTTACGTAAGACTTAACCTTTTACCTATTTAACAAAAGGGAATGGATATCTTGGAAAAAAAAAAAAAAGAAAAAACTTACTCCTAAGATAGGGTAGCATGTTTATAGTAGAATTTTTTTTGGGGGGTGGGGGTGGGGGTATAAGCTCACTGACTCCTTTAGTTCTCTCCCCCAGAGAGAAGAATCTTGAATCTCAGAGTCCTTCCATGACTTCCCACACTGAGAGCATGAATTTAGCCCAGTCACTTGCCTTCCTGGGCCTCGGTTACTTCATTTGTAAAGTGAGGCCACAGTATTGTGAGATTTAAATGATGTAACAAACGTGTGTAAAGACCAGGCACGCAAGGTCCCCTTCTCATTGCCCAGATAGTTCTCCTTGAATATTTGACTTGCCTATTTCCATTTTACCCACAGAGCTCCAAGCAGGTCAACTGATGACAGTTTTCTGATATTTTTCACTCATCTTCTCCTTTGGACTTAGCCACCCATTTGATTACCAGGTGTTAGCCCACCTCCCTTAAATAATCTCCAAACATACTAGTACTTGTGACCAGAATATTATATAATTTCTTTCTTACTGCTTCCTGCTCTTTTGAGGGGACAGCAGGACAGGTTTCCGGATTAGCCTGTTGATCTACATAAAACAAAGAAAGAAAGGCAGCTTACTTCATTCCATCCTGGCTACACACCACAAGTGACTAACGTTTTTAGACTAACGTTCTAAAGATTCAGCGTTCGTATAAAACCTCAAAGCAATGGAGATTCAAAACAGAACCCGATGTTCAAAGAATTATTCTCTGACTCATTAAGACCCTTTGATCTATGATAGCGTATATTTTCCTCTAGGAAAATTAATCTGATTATTTTACATTTGAAATCTTTGTTTTGTCATTAAGAAAATTATGATCTTGTCAAAACGAAGGCAAGGAATGACAACCAGAAATATGGGGCTGTTCCTTAAAGAAGCTAATTGTACTTTTAAAGCTTTTTAGGATATAAAAGAGGTAAAAACTTCTTCTAAAAACTTGAAAAAATACAAAATTATATGAAAAAGTAAAATCACAGATAGTTCTACAACCCAGGGTTAATCACTATTGTAGATAAATATATTTACTACTTTATTTCCAGCAGCATTTTTAGTTATGTTATTCTACCTGAATATAAACATAACACATATTTTTGTAAAAAACAACATTTTTCTTGACAGTATTTTGTAAATGTTATTAATTTTATTTTCAAAAAGACAAAAGGGGGAATTCTGTAGTTCTACTTATTTCAGAAATGTCTATTTCCTAGCATATAAAATAAAAGTAGATAATTTACTTTTATCACTTATATATAATCACCAAATCTGGGCTACAGTTATAGGAATATGATGGAAATTTTTTCTTTTATTAGTATATAAGGATTTTTTGGACTTGGCACTGTGGCTCATACCTATAAAGCTAGCACTTTGGGAGACCGAGACAGGAGGATCGCTTGAGCCCAGGAGCTTGAGACCAGCCTAGGCAACATGGCGAGACCTTGTCTCAACAAAAACAAAAAAAATTAACCAGATGTGGTAGCACACACCTGTAGTCCTAGCTACTTGGGAGGCTAAAGTGGGAGGATTGTCTGAGCCTAGGAGCTTGAGGCTGCGGTGATGTGATCGTGCCACTGAGCACTCCAACCTGGGTGACAAAGTGAGACCTCCACTCAAAAAAAATTTTTTTTAATTTAAAAAGATATTTTGAATGAAACTTTTTCTTTAAACTTATTTTTATAGCAAAGGGATAGCTTTGAAATTACAGACTAAATGAGTGTTCCAAATGGCCCTGACAAGGGCAAGAACACCCTCTGGTTGCCACCAGGAATGAACTTTATTATGTGTGACTTTTTTTTTTTAACCTTGAAAACTGTAATAAAAGTAAGCTAAACCTTCCTTCTTTGCTTAACTGTGCTTCATTAGCTGTGAGTCTTGGGCAAATCACTCAGTTTACCTGGGCCTCAAGTTCCTCAGCTGTGAAATAGGACACTTAAAGGAGTATATATAATTCAAAGTGCCTAACTACAGTGTCTGGTATACAATACAGAATGTTAACTCTTATTATTACTTACCTTTCTGACCCTGTAAGTGACTACATAGTAGATTAATAAGTGATACCTATAATTGCCTCCTTGGACATAGAGGTTATTTTATTTTCTCTGAAAGAAGTGTATTTTTTTGTCTTTGAATGTTTAAATGGACAAAAACTTGGATTTTTAAATGTAAGTTTCAATTGGCATTAATCAAATGTCATTTAAATAAGTTAATGAATCAACTGATTTTAATTCATTAACTGATGGCATACGTGATCATTTAAAGTATTTTCTGCCCTGCAGGGAAAGAAATAAAACTAATCTCTAAAGAACATTTTCTTTTTCGCATTTTTAGAAGATGTATTTTTGTTTCACTGATCCTAGCGGTAAAGATGCTTTGTTTAGTGTTTAAACCAAGTGGATTTGTGGGTCAATATAATACTGTGTGTCACTTTGGAACTCCTGCCCTCTCCTCCTTTCTTTGTTGTAAAATTACTTTCCTAGACGTGGTCTGCCTTTGAAGGAGGGAAAATAGAAATTTGAAAGAGTGACATACTGCCTGCCCACTGGTGGACTTAAATGTAAACTAGTAATGATATTCCTTGGGGAAGAGGCTAGTCAGGAAGGCTTTATGGGGAGGGACATTAATTGAATCTTCAATTAAGTATGAATAAACTGATGCTGATTGGCAAAAAGCAATGAAAGTATGTCAGAGTCAGGCAAAAGAGCATAGTAGGCCAGCTTGCATAGAGCAGATCACTTATACTGGGAAATTTTGAGCTGTGTGATGCGGATTATTATTTAAGGCAAACATTTGGTGTAAAGCTCTGAATATGAGGCTATTTAAACATTGCTACATTTTTACTTATTAGGAAGGTGCTTTCTTTCAACCGGATATTAAAGTTTGTAACAAATAGAAAAAGGGATATGGATGCTTTTGACATTCTGATTATTTCATTATTTAAGATATATGTATACATATTTTTTCTTTTCTTTTTTTGGGCCAGGGTCTCATTCTGTTGTCCAGGCTTGAGTGTGGTGGCATGATCACATTGATCACAGCTCATGGCAGCCTCTACCTCCTGAGCTCAGGTGATCCTCCTACCTCAGCATTCTGAGTAGCTGAGACTACAGGTGTGCGCCACCATGCCTGTCTAATTTTTGATTTTTTTTTTTTTTTTTTTTGTAGAGATGAGGTTTCACTATGTTGCCCAGGCTAGTTTCAAACTCCTGGACTCAAGCAATCTGCCCACCTTGACTTCCCAAAGTTCTGGGATTACGGGCAAGAGCCACTGTGTGTGGCCAAGAGATATATTTATATGACTGTATGACAGTGCATTCAGCATTTTAAAAAACTTTTTGTTGATTTATAATATACATACAGAAAAGTGCACACATCATGAACATAGAGCTTGAACCAAAATAACCAATTCCCAGGTCATAGGACCACATTCAAGTATCCCTATATTGTAATTTGTCATCCATTCTACAATTGAATGAATGAATGCTGCCATGAACATTCTAGTATATGTCTTTTGGCAAACTCACATCAGCATTTCTTTTAGGTATGTATATGTAGAAGTTGAATTTCTGAATCCTATGGTATGAATGCATGTGTTCAGCTTTAATAGATACTACCAAATAGTTTTCTAGAGTGTTTGTATCCATGTGCACTCTTATTAGCAATGTATGAGACCCCTGCACCTCCACAACTTGCTAGCACTTGCCAATTTACATTTTTGTTGTTTTTATTTAGCCATTTTGGTGGTTATATGATGGTACTGCATTGTGACTATAGTTTGCATTTGCTTGATGGCTGATGAGGTTGAATACTTTTTAATCTGTTTATGGACCATTTAGATATTCTCATATTTAAATTTCTAGGCATTCTTCCAATTTGTGTTAGAGTGTGTGTTTTTTATTATAGTCATTTGTAGGAATTATTTGTATATCAGGTCTTTGACATTTAAAAAAATTTTCTAAGTGGGCTTTTATGGATTTTTCTAAGAATATAAGAGATTTCAGAAACAAAAGCTGTTCACAGAAAAGAAATGTTTATCTATTTTGCATAACGACTCTTTTATGTATTTCATTATAGCCTTTGCCCTGTCTCACACGGGTCATGAATGGTTCCATTTCTACAGCAGTAATAGCTGAGCTGTATAAATGCCTAGAACAATATTACTATGTAGGTTTTTGTTCTTTTTTCAGATGACGATTTATGAAGACTCAGTTGCAACGCATCTTACAAAAATTCTCAATTCTGATGAACATGCAGTGGTCATATCATCTGCCAAGTGAGTTGTGGGCTCTAAGTCATGAAATAGTTATATGATGAAAATGAAAGGAAAGCTGGCATCTAACATTTGCATCATTTCTTTGTAGTTTTTCTTAAAAAAAAATGTGTGAAGTAGCTTATAGAATTAGATATACTAAATTTGAATTGATTTTTTAAAATCACATTGGCATCTTATTTGCAGTAGATTATATTTAGAGGGTATATTTTCTGATGCTTAATTTGAAACACTTTTGTAAAAAAGGTGTAATAAGTATTTAGAGTTTTATTAACCTAAATATCTATATAAGAAAGTATTTG
>CAUYQG010108872.1:0-21947 GCA_963574415.1 Tarsius wallacei
GATGTGAAAGACACATGGGGGAGTGCCAAGTCATCCCAGCAAAAGCCATATTACACCACCAGCCCCTCGCTAGTTCACCAACTGATTGTGAACATGTGAACAGGCCCAACTGCAATCACCAAGCCCACTCTAGAACAACAGAATCACCTAGTTGACCCAAAAACTTGTGATTATTGTTTAAATTGGTGCAGCTTAGAATAGTTTGTTGGACGGCAAATCTGATACTGGAGGAAACCACAAGAATGGGAGAAGACAATTTTGACTTGGCATTATAATATTTCACTGAAGGTTTACAGGGGGAGGGTTTGAAGAAGCATGAGAAGAAAAAGTTTTCATAGTCTCATGTTGGAAATTATGTGTGGTCTTAAAGTGTCAAATACCTCTAGCACAATGTGAACCAGTCTTATAAAAATGTTAAAAACAAATGATGTAAATTAGTGAGATAGGAGAGGATATTTGGAGTTGCTTTTGAATCTGGAAACAGGAGTTTTTTTAATATAATTTTTTAAAAGGCAGGCTCTACTTTTTTGTGGAGACAGGGTCTTGCTATGTTGTCCAGGTTGGTCTTGAACTCCTAGGCTCAAGCAATCCTCCCACCTCGGCCTCCCAAATTGCTGGTGTTATAGGTGTGAGCTGTTGCACCTGGCCTCCAAATCTGAAAATACAAGTTTCTATTAAGTCAGTGATCCGTAAGGATTCTGGTAACCACAAATGACATCAGCCATGGTGAAGGAACATGGAAAAGCCTTCCCTTTCCAGTTATGCTTGCAGGAGGCATATTGCACTTTACAGATACTCACAAGATTAATTGATGCTAAGCACAAAAGACATTTGATTCCACATTTTTGACAAAGTAATAGATTTGCTAAGGAAAACCACTTTGCCAAACCACAGAGTTGTTTGTGTGTGTGTGTGTGTGTGTGTTTAACTGTGACAAGTATTTTTATGGCATTTTATGTCCATGGACATAGAACCTTTTTACATTTATTTATTTATTTTTATTTTTATTTTTTGAGTTGGAGTCTCACTCTTGCCCAGACTGGAGTGCAGTGGCTGCTCCCGGTCACCGCAGCCTCGACCTGCTGGGCTCAGGCGATCCTTCCACCTCAGCTTTCCAAGCAGCTGGAACTACAGGCGCGCACTACCACGCCCAGCTAATTTTTGATTTATTGTAGAGATGAGGTCTCACCAAGTTGCCCAGGCGGGTCTCGAACCCGCATGCTCAGGCGATCCACTCACCTTTTTACATTTTTAAGTTAGGTTTCTGATTCTTCTGAAATCCTGTGATATGAATAATGTTTTAGCAAATATCAGAAAGTAAATCAAACAGAACTTAGGAGAAGTATTCTGAGTCACGTAGGGAGAAGATGGTAGCTTGGTTCCTTCCATGCTCTTACCTCTGCAGTCCGAATACTGCCCTTCAGGGCATGGTCTGCAACTAAAGCGGCAGTGGGGCCACTCAGGGTGGGGGATGTGGTTGGACCCTGGGGAGTAACTCTTGCTACAGACAGAGAAGGGAGCCTGGGGAGAAAGATGACATCTATAGAGATCACTAGAGTCCTGTCTTCCTGAAAAGGAAAATTGGAAGCCCCACTACAGAAAGGGGTGGTATAAGATAGTTTGAGAGAATAAACTATTTATGTATCTATTCAGTCCTGCATTCCAGGAATTCAAAAAATCCTTGTGGGACTGAGAATGAGTTAAGTGAACTGATAGGATGGATATATGAGGGGTTTTTTTGTTTTTTGTTTTGTTTTGTTTTAGGAGGGACAGTGTGGTTAATGTTTGCCTAGAGGCGAAACGAATGAGTTATTTGCAAAGAGAAATTTCTCAACCTGTTCACATGAGATTGATAGATAAAAAAGACAAGATAATAATATTCTAATGTGCTGAGTAGGTAAGCATTTTCCACACTCCACCCTTACACAAAGAGTTTTCCAAGGGCTAATGATTTTTACATTTTTAAAATTCCCTCTCTTATTTTGAGAAATGTATTGTCATACTTCCTTGCCTCCTCCAGGCAACGGGTAAAATTCACAAATAACCCTACAGTCTTTATCTTATGTAGCTCGCTGGTGTGTCAAAAATCAGGTCAAACTTTTAAAAAAATCTTTTATGTTTATTGTGTGTGCAAAAGAAAAATTTGTGACTCAGATCACCTCAAAACTGTTACAGTGCAGCTTATAAAGCTTTATAAATGAGGAAGCACATTCATCTCTCTTGTGTAAGAAGAGTTGCATCAGCCTATTTGTGTGTTATGATATCATGCTGATAGGGAAGTAAAGTTTGTTTTGTTTATGGTTAGAGCTAGCGTTTTGGGGGAAGTCAAGATAGCTTAAATTTTGGTTATGTGATTATAGTTGGTTGACCTAGGAATATATCCAAACTGTGGCCTCCATTTTTATTTAATATGTGTACAATTTTTTCTTGCCTTAATTCAAAATCCCACACAATCTCTATCTCCCCTCCAGTGACGGTGTTCTTATTAATCATTAATTCTTTGCCATGGGATTGATATATCCAATTTTCACAGAGTAGAAGGAATCTTTAGGGGTCTCTTGCCAGTTTGCAATGTCTTGTTCTTCAGAAAAATCTCCATTCGCATTGAAGGACACCTTTCTACCATTCAGGGTCTCAGGACGCACATTCTTGAGGCAATAAAGTAACTGGTGGAGAAAGGATGCAAAGAATGGTGAGTGTGGACGATTGTTGGGGGTGTGGGTGGTTAAGGGAGGTGTGAGTGGTGGGAAGAAGTGGAATCATTTGGACCAGGGATTGGGTAATTTGTCTCAACATGGTTTTCCTTCTTTACTCTCCTTGAACCATTGCTTTCTCATCGTTTCCTGCTGTCATTATTTTTAGATTTACGATTGGAATTCAATATATGGTTTTAGCTGAGTGAATTAATGAATGAGTAAATTATTGGCAAGAAACCAGAAACTGTGGTTATCCTAGGGTGGTAACCTACAGTTCAATGTTTTATTTCTCAAGTCAGACTAAAATTGAGAAGGCCTATGGAAGTTGGGGGAATGTGAAAAGAAGTGGAAAAGGAAGGGACAGGGTTTCATTCTGCTCCCCAAACTATGGATGCCCATTTCTACCTGCCCCGGGCACATCTCTACTCAACTGTTATTTTTGTTTGTTTTTTTTAATATATTTTACTTTAAATTTTTTACCTCCAGTTGGAAAGAGACTGACCGATTTGTTTTGTTTTTAATTGAGTTGGAGTCTCTCTCCGTTGCCCTGGCTGGAGTGTAGTGGCACACTCATGGCCACCACAGCATCAACCAGCTGGACTCCGGTGATCTGGCTAGTTTTTTAATTTATTGTAGAGATGACATCTCGCCAAGTTGCCCAGGCTGGTCTTGAACCCACAGGCTCGGGTAATCCACTTGTCTCAGCCTCCCAAAGTGCTGGGATTACAGGCTGAGCTCAGGCAATCCACTTGTCTCAGCCTCCCAAAATGCTGGGATTACAGGCTGAGCCACCAAGCCCGGCCAACTGTTAAGATCACAAACTGCTTATCATTATGGATAGGATTGGCCCTGCCTATCCCTGGAACTTTGGCAGCCTTTCATAGCATTTTATTTGAACTTCTTCTCAACTAACAAATAGAGTCTGTAATAAATAGGGCCTCTTATGTGCTTACTTCTTTCCTTCTTTCTTTCAATACTATATGCCAGGCTCTTTGCTCTTTTCTATAGGAATAACAGCCGTGAACAATGGTCATGAGGTTATAATCTCTTCTTTATGTCTAGGAATGAGCAAAGATTTGATACTCAGATGAGACTCGGTCTTCCTGTCTGTCTCTCACTTGGTGGGACCTCTGTCCCTGTTACTGCTTCTTAGTTTACATGAGAATTCATCTCTGGGACTAGACAGAACACTGGTGTCTAGCTTTAAACCAAATATGCTGGGGCCCTAACTCTGTACATACTCTGGTTCCTGCCAGCCACTTCCTATCTATGCTGTTTTGCTGGGGGGGGGGCTTTGTTTGTTTGTTTGTTTTTGTTTTTGTTTTTTGAGTTGGAGTCTTACTCTGTCTCCCAGGCTCGAGTGCAATGGCAAGCTCACTGCAGCCTATACCTACTGGGCTCCAGCGATCCTTCTGCCTTAGCCTTCCAGGTAGCTGGAACCACAAGTGCACACCACCATGCCCGGCTAATTTTTTTATTTATTGTAGAGACGAGGTCTCACCAAGTTGACCAGACTGGTCTCAAACCCCTGGACTCAGGCAATCCTCTTGCCTCCACCTCCCAAAGTTCTGGGATGACAGGTGTGAGCCACCACGCCTGGCTTATGCTGGGTTTTATGACATGTTATTTTTTCTGCACAGTCTGAAAGAATCCCATTCCATTATGCGCATCGTTAACTAAAACCTCACTCAGATTCTTTACCCGTCCTTAGATTAGACTCTCCTGGTTGTTGGTCCTACCCTGCATCCTCTTAGAAAATGTCCCACTTCCTTGAACTTGGTGATTTAAATAACCGATCTCTCCAAGGAGTGAGCCAGTCCTGCCTTTTAGCAAATAGAGTGTGCGCGCTATTCCCCTCCATTTATGTCCAGAACCCTCACTGCTTTCGGAGATTACAGAACAACAATACAGTTTAATTAGGAATAATACAGGGTCTACTTCATTTATTTTGTCTTAAACATGTGAAATCAACGTTACTAAAAGAGACTGAAGCATGCTTTGATCCAAAACACAGTCTGGCCAAATTGTAGTGTGTTATTCAGGAAATTGCATTGAGGAATAACCACTAAAGCTACAAGAAAGAGGTAAAGAATAATTCTATACCATGAAGCCTTCCTATCAGTGAAAACCAGTTTTGAGTATGGGCTATGGCCTTACCTAAGTGGATAATCTTTCATCCTATGTATTTTTCCATGTACTCACATCATCATCCCATTTTTACACAATTCAATCTAAATTAATGCCCTTAAATGTCTATTAGAGTATTCTCATAAGCCCTCCGTGAGGATGTGCTTCACAAACCTGCTATGTGGAGCAACTGGCCAAGAGCCCTGTCTACTGCTCTCTGAAACCCACCCCCACAGCTGTCCTGAAGCCATTCCTCCAAGGGGTGGCTCCCTGACATTGACTGAATGTGGTGGGGATATTAACAAAGACCCATTCCTAGAAAATTTGGGGCAGACCCAAAATTGTCTTCCCAAAAATGTCTTTAGGAACATGTTCTCTTTGTACCTGGGCCTCTCTTTTTGTTTGTTTCGGGGTTTTTTTTTAGACAGGGTCTTACTCTGTCACCCAGGCTAGATTTGTACAGTGCCACGATCGTAGCTCACTGCAGTCTCAAACTCCTGAACTCAAGTGATCCTCCTGCTTCAGCCTCCTGAATAGCTGTGACTACAGGTGCATGCCACCATGCCTGGCTAATTTTTTCTTTTTCTATCTTTTTTTTTTTTTTTTTTTTTTTTTTATAGAGACAGGATCTTGCTCCCAAGGCTGAAATTACAGATGGGCCACTGAGATTGGCCAAGCCTTGAGAATCTCATTGGCTGACACTGCTTCAAAGATTCCCTGAGGGCATAGCTGAACCTTCTTAGACTGCAGGGAAGTCTGGGATGCTTCCACTTACCCTCACTGTCCTCTCCTTCACTTGGGATCATACTTGCATCTTGGGCTGACACTCTCCCACGCTTTACAAACTCCAACCCTGTTTCCTTTCTCAAGTGTAAGTCTCCTGATTAAATCCTTGAACGTTTAATCCCACTTTGGCATCTGCTTCTTAAAAGACCTGGACTAACATATCACAGAAAGAGCAATAGGAATTTCCAACCTCAAAAGCTCTCACTCTCAAAAAGAAAAGTTCCAGCTACTTTACTTACCCTTATCCTATTCTTTAAATTATGGTGGGATTGAAAGCTGATCTTGCAGGAGGACTTCTTAGTCGTGTATGGTGGAATTAGTCTCCTATTTTCTCGCCTTTTCTCCTCTGACAGTATTAAGCAAATGACCTGCCTAGCAGGAAAGATTTTTTAATGGATCCTTTCAATGTAGTAATAACGTACTGCTGAATTTAGGTGGACCTGAAGAGGGAAATCGCTTACTTGCTACCATCTCATGGAGAGTCAGGTTAATATTCCCATTGTAAATCTGTAATCACACTCAAACCAAGTGATGGGAGCAGCAGACATGTACGCTGGAAGGAGAACAGACACAATTCCGCTAATGAGTAATACCTTTGGAGGCTGATCATTGGCAGTTTCTGACCTGCCAGGGTTGGATGTCTCTGTCTTTTGCATGTGCCTCATATTTAAAGGGCCCCCTTCCACCATCCCAAGAACCCAGGTCTTGAAGATCATAGGCAATGCTGTAGACAGCAGTGTAGGTGTTGAAAATCTGCACCAAAGTATTCATGAACTGTCCCTGTAGATGCTCTGGTTTTGTGCAAAATTTGTCCTCTTCAAGGACTGTGCTATCTGGAGACCAAAGTTCTGACCAGGCAACTTACATGCAAAATTCTCTTCCCAAAATGTCTGTATGAACACACTGTCTTTGTGCTTGGAAGGACACATTTGATTAAGGAATTCTGAGAAGCTTGAGCTGATAACCTGGGATGTAAAAATGCTGATGATCTGGGACATGCCCAGGTGAGACTGTTTACCTTCATGTTCTTGGACACTGCTTCTGATCCAAATCCTTCCCCTTACATCACTCACTGAAGGGCTCTCACAGATATAGGGAAAACTCAGGCTGTTAAGGAACATCACAATGGCCTTTGAGGCTGATACCCTTAGCCACTCCTTGTTGTATTATAGCGTCTCCCAGGACTTGGAGATGGGCATGGTAATAAAAAATTCCTTACAGGCTTCCATTTTCTCAAGCTCAGTGATCAACAGGGAGCTCCTTTGGATGCCAAAATCATCATCTGGAGTGACAATTCCCACCCAGGTTCAATTAAAATAGTTTAGGAGCAATGCCACACCATGGGCTACCAGTTACTGGATATTGTTTTCAGGAGGGAAGGAAACTCGGTCTTATCATTGAGTCTGACATCACTGGATGCATAACTGACCTGGAATGTGAACACCGGTTTTTCAGAAATTGGAAATGAATCCAGACAGAAGTATGTCGAAAGAATGCTGAAATTTATGTTAATGGCCTCCCGGTTAAAGTTCTAAAATTTATGACAATTTTATATACCAAATTATAACAAACATCTAAATTATTTTCTCCAGTTTATTTATACTTGAAATAAAGTTTGGACAGTTCTCAGCCTTTGGACATAATTTCTCCCTAAATGTCTCAGAGGAGGAGGAAGCAGATAGGATGATGTGTTTTATTTATTTGTTTTTGCTTTTTTTTTTTTGAGAAAGCAGGATTTATTGAGAGGACAGAAAAGCTTCCACAGTGGGAGGGGACCTGAGAGGATTGCCTTATTTATTTACTTATTTATTTATTTATTTACTTATTTACTTATTTATTTATTGAGTCAGGGTCTCACTCTGCTGCCCAGGCTGAAGTGTGGAATTTCTCCCTCAATGTCTCAGGGGAGGAGGAAGCAGGTAGGATGATGTGTTTTATTTGTTTGTTTGTTTGTTTGTTTATTGAGTCAAGGTCTCACTCTGCTGCCCAGGCTGGAGTGCAGTGGCACAATCACAGCTTACCTCAGCCTCAACCTTCTGGGCTCAGGTGATCTTTCTTTCTCAGCCTCCTACCATGCCCAGCTAATGTTTTATTTTTTTGTAGACAAAGTCTCACTATGTTGCCTAGGCTGGTCTTGAAGTCCTGGACTCAAGCAATCCTCTCACCTCAGCCTCCCAAAGTGCTGGGATTACAGGCATGAGCCACCACACTTGGCTTCATTTTTATTATAGTATGAAGAACAGTAGTCTTGTAAAAACTGTTCTGAAAGATTGTATTAAAATGAGGTGAACTTGCTCCAACTAGTGCACACCTTTTAGATTTAAAACAAACCTATTTCTGATATTAAGAGACAGACAGTTTAAAACATAGGGCCCAATAACCCTGAGGACTGATGGAAATAGAGCATCAGAACCATGACTGCTCTATGCAAATGGTTTAGAGAAACAAAATAATTTTTTTCATTGAAAAGCCATTTCTTTTCTTTTGCCTTCACACATTTGTAGACTTAACAGCAATGTTTTACAAACTGTGGTTAATCACATTACATCAGAATTATCTGAGGCACTTGTTAAGTGCAGATTCCCAGGTACCATGCCCAATATACTTAAGCAGAATCTCTGGAGGAAAAGCCCAAGAAATTGAATGTTATCAAACACTGTAGGCAATCCCTATGAAAACTTGAAAACTTTTGCTTTCTGCACTACACTCATTTGAGTACAAATGAATTTAGGCCATATGATAGAAATAGAATATATTTCTGAGTTAGAATTGGGGGTTGAACCTTCCTTGGATTCCCAGACAACTGACCAACTAGGAGGGTTTGATATGCAATAGTTATATTCCAAGTTAGTCATCTAATTTCCTGCTTTATTGTCACCAGTTACATTCTTTTCATCTTCCAGTGCTCATCAGACTTTTTCATTTATTTGTCCTTCTATCCCTCCAAAGTTGACTTTCTATCCTAACTTTCCTATTTGCTTCAGTGGTACCTTCCTCCCCTAAGCCCAGAACATTAAGCTTACCTTTAATTTCTTGAATCACACAGATTCTGCCAATAACTTATGTGTAATTTATTTCATACATGTTCTCTCCTTTTGTTCTCTCAACTACTGTGACAAGTTTGGCCTTGGTTGCTGCTTATGTACTTCAACCACCTCTTCTTTACTCATCTACCTGCTTCTCATTTTTCACTCAAACATTTTATCCTAAATCCTGGTGCCAAGTTCATCTTAAATGCAGCTGACTCTCAGTTAAACAAAATATTAATTTTGCATAGAGAACAAAGTTCAGGGATAGCCTCAAATTACAATTAAATTTAAACAGCCAAAACATGGTTCAAATTCGATTTCATGTGAATATTTAATTTCAATATCAAAGCTCTATTTATTATGTAGAAATACATTTACTAGCTGACAACATAATAGTATAAAACTGACACAGGACTGGGCATGGTGGCTCACACGTTTAATCCTAGCACTTTAGGAAGCCAAGATAGGAGAACTGCTTAAGCTTAGGATTTTGAGACCAGCCTAGACAACATAGCAAGACCTCATCTCTACCACAAATTTAATAGCCAGGTATGGCGGCATGTTGCCTAGAGTCTCAGATAGTTGAGAGGCTGAGGCAGGAGGATCACATGAGCCCAGGAGTTCAAGGTTGCAGTGAGCAGTGATTGTGCCACTGCACTCCAGCCTGGATGACAGAGTGAGACCCAGACTTGAAAATTTAAAAGAAAAAAAATTGGCACAAGTGTAAGGACACAGACACACACAATACACATACTGTGGCAAGAAATAGTCAAAGGTTGATAACTTGTTCGAAAATTATTGTTGTTACTTTTTGGTAGAAAGTTAGAATGTGGTGTGATATGGTACAATTTCAGTAGCATGCTCATTGCCTCGGCCTTATATGTACCCTCCCTCACAGTTTTGACTCTTAAAAGATTCCTCAATTCCTAGAAGCTGTCCCACCCCTCACTCTGCACTCCATTTCTTTATTTTTTTGATTTATAGAGGCAGAACCTTGCCCTGTTTCCCAGGCCAGAGTGCAGTGGTGAGATCATAGCTCACTGCAGCCTCCGACTCCTGGGCTCAAGTGATCCTCCTATCTCAGCCTCCTGAGTAGGTGAGATTCTACATACATGTGCCACAGCAACAAGCTAATCTTTTAATTTTTTTAGAGATGGGGTCTTGCTATGTTGACCAGGCTGGTCTTGAACTCCCAGGCTCAAATAATCCTCTTGCCTCAGCCTGCCAAAGTGCTGGGATTACAGGTATAAGCCACCGTGCCGTCTTCCACTCTTATTTCTGTGTGACTCTCCCTGGGCATAGTTTCCTCTCAGGTAGGTCTGCGGTAAGAAGAAATTGGACAGGAGGAATGTGGGACATTAGCTACAGGTTTGATTGTCAAGGGGGAAAGACATTGCCACAATGCAGTAGGAACGATGTGGAATCCATTGATTACTATACAATTCCAAGCTATAGGTGAGTTTGCTTGATGGTCTGTTTGTTTGTTTTTGAGTTGGATTCTCACTCTGTCGCCCAGGCTGGAGTGCAGTGGCACACTCACAGCCACCCCAGCGTTTACCTGTTGGGCTCCAGCGATCCTTCCACCTCAACCTTCCAAGTAGCCAGAACTACAGGCGTGTGCTACCACGTCCAGCTAATTTTTTGATTTATTGTAGAGACAAGGTCTCACCAAGTTACTCGGGCTGGTCCCGAACCCGCGGGCTCAGGCAGTCCACCTGCCGCTGCCTCCCAAAGTGCTGGGATTATAGACTGAGTCACCGAGCCTGGCCTATAGGTGAGTTTTAATGCATTGTTGTTTTGTAGCAATTTTATTCTTTTCATAAATGCTCTGGTTATTATTATTATTATTATTATTATTATTATTATTATTATTTTAGTTGGAGTCTCACTCCTTTGCCCAGGCTGTAGTGTAGTGTCATGCATGCTCACGGCCACCCCAGCGTCGACCTTCTGGGCTCCAGTGATCCTTCTGCCTCAGCTTTCCGCATAGCTGGAATTACAGACTCGCGATACCATGCCCAGCTGTTTTTATTTTATTTTATTGTAGAGGCGAGGTCTCACCAGGTTGCCTGGGCTGGTCTTGAACCCGCGGGCTCAGGCAATCCACTCGCCTCGGCCTCCCAAAGTGCTGGGATTACACGCTGAGCCACACAGCCCAGCCTGTTATTTTTTAAACTGCAATTTCTCTGTAAGTTGGTCAGTCCTTCTTTGCATTATCAATGATACAAAAGAAGATTCATTTATTTATTTTAAATTTGAAATATTATTTCATTTTATTTTATTTATTATTATTATTTTTTTGAGTTGGAGTCTCACTTCGCGGCCCAGGCTGGAGTTCAATGGCACACTCACTGCTACCCCAGCGTTGACCTGCTGGGATCCGGCGATCCTTCCACCTCAGCCTTCCAAGTAGCCGGAACTATAGGCACGCACTACCACACCTGGCTAATTTTTGTATTTACTGTAGAGACGAGGTCTCGCCAAGTTGCCCGGGCTGGTCTCAAACCCTCAAGCTCAGGCAAACCCCTCCCAAAGTGCTGGGGTTACAGGCTGAGTCACCGAGCCCGCCCCCACCCCCTCTTTTTTTTTTTTTAGTGAGACAGCAGGATTTGTTGAGAGGACAGAAAAGCTCCCACAGGGGGAGGGAACCCAAAGGGGTTGCCCCAAATTTGAAAATTTAAATACAGAAAGCAGCCAAATAAAACCCTATACCCAAGACTGGGCACAGAGACATAAATAATTTGCTCAACATCAAACAGCAAGTACTTGCAGAGCTAAGCTTCAAGTCTAGGCAGTTCTGGCTCCAGAAATATAGCAAACAATTGTTTTTGCTATCCAGAATAATATTTTATAATTCCATTTTTGTCTTATTTTTGATTCAAAGAGATAAAACATTACGGATAAGTTGAAGCCCACTTTATTTTCATCCTCACAAAAAAAGGAACTCCTTCTCTGGCTTCAGTTCAGATGTGTAATTTTTTTAAAATGCTGCCAAGAAGGGAACTTCTGCCAGTCTGCTAGCTCAGCGGGATTTCCATCCTCCCATTGCACAATGACGGTTTCAGACTTGACTGTATTCATTCCCCCTTGGCACAATCCATCCGAGTAGAAGGACAAAGATAACCTACAGGACTACGTTGTTTTCTTTCTCTCCCCAACCTCTCCCCTCCTTTTCTTCCTTCGCATTCTTCAACTTCTTTTTTTAAACAAGCCCATTTAATTGAACGTGTTCAAGTTCAATGACTCTTTGAAGCAACTTTGCTGTACGTCCAGATCGCTATTTTTCTTTACACTAAATCATGGCTAAGTTAGCTTGCCACCTTTCCATCTGGATGAATATCATACGCATTCTAAGAATGGCCATAAAGTCTGGAGCCAGGGCTGGGTACGGCTCATGCTTCTAATCCTAGTACCTTGGGAGGCTAAGGTAGAAGGATCGCGTGAGTCCAGGAGTTTGAGACCAGCCTGGACAACATGGCAAAACTTCTCTACTAAAAAAAAAAAAAAGATAATAAAAATTAGCTGGGTGAAGAGCCAGTTATTCCAGAGGCTGAGGTGGGAAGATTGCTTGAGTCCAGGAGTTCAAGGCCACAGTGAGGTATGATTGCACCACTGCACCCCACCCTGGGCGACAGAGCAGACTGTATATCAAAAATAAAATAAAATAAAAAGTCTCTGAAGCCAGATTGCTTAGATTTAAGTCTCAGCTCTGCCACTGACAGCTATGATTTAGGATGGTCACAAAGCCTCTCTGTGGCTCACTCTCATCTATAAAATGGGAAAATAATAGTACCTACCCAATTGTTGTTATATGGCCTAAAGTAGCTACTATATATTAAGCGATTAGAATAGAACTTTACACAAAGTAAGCAACATATAAGTATTCCCTGCCATTATTATTCCTGTTTTATATTTTAACCCATACTTATCTCAGTGCTCATCTCCGCTACTTTGTAAAGCTCTTAGTTTTTTGTTTGTTTGTTTGTTTGTTTTTTGAGTTGGAGTCTCACTCTGTCGCCCAAACTGGAGTGCAGTGGCACACTCCTGGCCACCACAGCCTCGATCCTTCCACCTCAGCCTTCCGAGTAGCCGGAACTACAGGCGTGCGCTGCCACGCCCGGCTAATTTTTTGATTTATTGTAGAGATGAGGTCTCGCCAAGTTGCCCAGGCGGGTCTCGAACCATGGACTCAGGCAATCCACTCACCTCAGCCTCCCAAAGCGCTGGGATTACAGGTTGAGCCTGTAACCAAGCCCGGCTAGCTTTTAGTTTTAATTGGATTAAATTGCCCACTATTATTTTTAGTCCCGACGTATTTTTCCCAATATATCTAGGTTATGCTTTAAATGATAAGAAGTATGCTTTATATTACTTTGTAACCATAATCACTTCCTATGATAATCAGGTAGTTGTTAAACTGTAGCCCCGGTACACTGAATACACTCCAGTCATTTCTGTTGATTCTCAACTTCATATTCTGTGATATTCAGGTTCATCTTGAAAACTTGTTTGATTTTTTTTTTTTTTTTTTTTTTTTTGAGTTGGAGTCTCACTCAGTCACCCAGACTGGAGTGCAGTGACCTCTCCCAGCCACCGCAGCCTCGACCTGCTGGGCTCCGGCGATCCTTCCACCTCAGACTTCCAAGTAGCTGGAACTACAGGCGCGCGCTACCACACCCGGCTAGTTTTTGATTTATTGTAGAGATGAGGTCTCACCAAGTTGCCCAGGTGGGTCTCGAACCCGCGGGCTCAGGCCATCCACTCACCTCGGCCTCCCAAAGCACGGTATTACAGGCTGAGCCACCGAGCCCGGCTAGGTTTGAGATTTTAATGCCATAGAAGTCATGCACTTTCAGGTGGTTCAGTCCAGAGCAGGATTCTTCACAGTTGCGATTTTGTGATTCTGTGGGGCAGGGGGGATTTAAAGATGGGGGGAGTTAGGCTTCTCTGGTTTTTCTTCTGTCTGGTCTTTCTATCCACAACTATGAAGGCTAGACACTCCCTCGTCCCCATTCCAACATCATGTTGGTAACATCCTATATTCTGAACAACTTAAGATTGGCTGAGGAAGATTACAGAATGAATGCCAGATGGATATTTAGCAATAGGGTAACATAATTTTTTTGAGGAAAATGTTTATTGTATGAATGTCTGTGCTTACTTATATTTTGAGTGGGGCTGTTTTGGGTAACGAGAGAAAAACTGACTTTGGGTTGAAAGTGCAAAGAAAAGAGTTGTGTTGGTGGGTAAAAGATGATAAGAAATGAAATGGGCTTCCCAAGTCACACTCACCTGGGGAAACTTACACAGTTCCAGCAATGGTGCCATCGGGATGGACGGCAGGGACTGGGATTCCCCAGACAAGGAGAGGAGGGTGACCCCTGCAGCTGTAATTAGGTATTGCATTCTTGGACCCTGTCAGGCTCGTGGTTCCCTGAAGGGACCCTGAGACAAAGCCTCCAGAGTCCCAAATGGAGAATCCTAGAGTGAGGTTGGAAAACAAATGGATGTCTGCTGATTTCCTCAGTAGCAAAGATGAGCATCCAAATTGTCCAGTAACTCCAGGCTGTAATTCTTGGATGACAAAAATGTACAATTAAAGTTTTAGAATTTTCTTAAATCCACCCATATCTTTACAGTCCCTTAGTGAGTTTTTGGACATATATATCAGCAAAGATTTTTTATTCTCCTGGACATGATGAAAATCACTCTGCCTCGTCTCCCATTCCAACTCTCCCAGCTCCAGTGGTTCCATATATCAATCGTCAAGATAATATTTTAATGCAATATCCTAAAATATCAAAATCAATGCAAAAAATTCATATGAAAAAGTATCAATTTTTTAAATAAGACGAGCTGTTGGTGTCGACATGTTTTACAACCCAGAATTATTGCACAATGAGAACAGTCATTTCCAATTATGATTCCTGGGCCATGAGGCTGCCATATCCCCTCTGTGCTGCAGGTTTACGAGAGCGGACAGTGGTATGCAGCCTGGGCAATGTGGGTCTCATAGGCAGTCATGTTTCTTGATTGTAGAGCTTTTGTTAACTTTTTGTACATGGTTGAAAACATGGGAAGACACTATAATTGCTTTATAGAGGCACATATTTTCTTTTTTCCCTCAGACTGCAATCTGGCTTGGAACAGTGCTGGGTGGATATTAAATTTTTTTGAATAGATAATGGCTCGAAATCAAAACAAAATATAGCGAAGAGTTGCATTCGACACCTGCCCCCCTCACTTCATTCTCTCCAACTCCTACATGTAATGATTACTGTCTTGTGAGTTTGTCCCATTTCTTTTTGCAAACATAACTATACACAAAGTACCAACTTAGGCGGCGATGATTTTCTTTATTATTTTATTTTTTAGATGCTAGAGTGCACTGGCGCAATTATAGTCACTGCA
Organism: Tarsius wallacei; assembly: GCA_963574415.1. Lineage (NCBI taxonomy): Eukaryota > Metazoa > Chordata > Mammalia > Primates > Tarsiidae > Tarsius > Tarsius wallacei. The sequence goes on from CAUYQG010108872.1 coordinate 15,050, forward strand.
GCCTTGAATTTCTGGACTCAAGTGATCCTCCAGCCTCCGTCTTCCAAATAAGAGGCTGGGAATACAGGCATGCACCACCATGTCAGCTACTTCAAAAAATTTTTTTTAGAGATGAGGTCTCACTGTGCTGCTCAGGTTGTACTTGAACTCCTGGGCTCGAGCATTTCTGTCTCAGCCTCCCAAGTATCTGTTATAGACGAGCACCACCACAGTTGGCTGGTTTTTTAGATTGTGTATTTGTTTCTGTTTTAAAATTTCTGATCTATATTCTATATCTTCTTTTGCTTTCTTTGTACTTAATTGCTTCTGCTTCTAGTGTCTTTCAATGGAAACACAGATCCTTGATTTTCAACCTTTTTTCTTTTCTAATTTTAGGTAATTTAATGCTATCTATTTTCTTCCATACATTACTTTAGCTGTTCCCCACAAGTTGCGATATACTGCATCTTCATTATTCAGTCAAAATATTTAAATATTTCCCAACAACTGTTTTTATTTCTTCTTTTCTCCTTGGTCATGTAAAAGTATACTTAATTTCTAGGAAGTTAAGGCTTTTTAAATTACCATTTTGGCATTAATTTCTAGTTTAATTCCACTGTGGTCAAAGAATATATATATTATACATATGATTTCAATTCATTGAAATTTCTTCAAACTCGCCTTACGGCCCGGCAAATGCTCTAGTTTGGTAAATGTTCCACATAGACTTGAAAATAATATGTATTTTACAATTATTTGGGTGGCAATTTTCTATATTTGTTAGTTAGAAACAGCTATTTTTGTTACTCAGAATTCTTTTTTTTTGTTTTTTTCTCTATCAGCTATTCAGGGATGTGCTTAATTGGAAGATATTTTATTGGTTGTATACACATGTAAATTCTTATATCTTCTTACTGAATTGACCCTTTTTTATCATTTGAAATAGCTTTCGCTGGGCGTGGTGGCTCAAGCCTGTAATCCCAGCACTTTGGGAGGCCAAGGTGAGAGAATTGCCTGAGCCCACGGGTTCAAGACCAACCTGGGCAACTTGGCGAGACCTCGTCTCTACAATAAATCAAAAAATTAGCCAGGCGTGGTGGCACTCTCCTGTAGTTCCAGCTACTAGGAAGGCTAAGGAGGAAGGATCGCCTCAACCCAGCAGATCAAGGCTGCGGTGGCCGTGAGCGTGCCTGGACTACAGAGTAAGACTGACTCAAAAAAAAGAGAGAGAGAGAGAAAGAAATAGCTCTTTATTATCTTTAGTAATACTCATTGCCCTGTAGTATACTTTGTTTCATATTAGTACAGCTGCACTAGTTTTCTCTTGACTGGTGATCTATATTTAAGATGTGTCTTGGGGAGATCCAAGATGGCCACTGTGGAGCAGCAGACCAGCACCTCTGTCGCTGGGCAAGGCAGAGAGTGGGCACTCGGCCATCGATAGATGGAGACACCCCGAGCACTTTTGGATGGGTGAAACACTCTGCACCCAGCAAAAATCTCTTTGAACACACAGAAACAGAAAGCAACAGCAGACAAGGGAACCCGGGTGTCCCATCCCCCACCGAGCATCAGGCTTGCACAGGAACTAAAGTCCCACCCCGTAAAGGAGAAGGGTAAGTAATTCCAAGATGCTTTGCGTCCGTTCATCCCCTGCCAGCCGTGCAGGGGTTGTCAGTCCCACTCGAGAGGAGTGCTGGTCAGGGCTCAAGTGGAATGGGGAATAAAACCCATGTGCCAGTGCAACCCCCTCAGATCCCCTCTGCTCTGGGTGCTTTTCTGTCCTCTCAATAAATCCTGCTTTAAAAAAAAAAAAAAAGAAAAAAACCATGCGCCAGCCACCATGGCAGCCAGTGCCCAAGCAGGAGAAGCCCACCTGCAGAGTGAATGAAGCTGGTGGAGAGTGAATGAACCCACCACCAACAACTAGTAGCCATCTGCCCACCCAGGTCAGAAAGAATTACCCCAAAGCCCTGCATGCCTACAGGGCAGGTCCCCTCCACTCCCCCGTGGCAAGGAGCTTGCTCTTTTTCAAGAGCAGAGCACGGGCTTGAACTGGGAGGGACTGACATGAAAGACACCCAAAGACTTTCTTGGTGGGAAGGCTCCTGAGCTGCAAACCAATCGTAAATAGTAGATGGGGAGCCTATCCCGCCTTGCTCTCCACAGAGTGCTAGCAGCAGGGGCTGGTGGCTCATCTGACTAGTTGAGCAGTGGGAGAGAAAATCTGCAGTGACAGAAGCCTGCCACAGGGTGGCGCAAGAAGCAGAAGTGAATGCACCTGACTCTCACTGAGTGACCTATACCGAGCCACGTAAGGGGCCCTGGATCAGAGGGTCATTGACTAGCTGCAAAGCAACAAAAAATAAAGAGGCAGTGCAGAGATCAGAGGTGGCCGTGGAGCCAGTGTGAGTGCGAGTGCCTATGTGAGTGGATGTGTGAGAGGGCAAGAGAGCAAATGGATAGGAGCATCACCGGGCACGAGTGTTTGAGTGGGGAATCGAGAGCAGACAGTGCGGATGCTGCTGCTGCTGCTGCTCGGACCCTGGTGCTTTTTGCAGGGCGAACTGAGCACCATTTTCCCAAAACAAGGACGGTCCTCCTGGAGAGGAAGCAGTGGGGAGCGACTTGCTGCCACTGCCTTCAGCGTCAGGCTAGACTGCAAGGCTCCACCACTGAGACCTGGGATCCGGCGACCGTGACAGCAGTCTATAGAGGAACTGAGCAGCCACTCTAAAGCCTGAGCAGAGAGGTGCTCCAGGGTGGCCTCCGTGGAACAGCAGACCCGCGTCTTAAGATTGTGGGGTGGCCGGGCTCGGTGGCTCAGCCTGTAATCCTGCGCCTTGGGAGGCTGAGGTGAGTGTATTGCCTGAGCCCGCGGGTTCGAGACCCGCCTGGGCAGGCGAGACCTCATCTCTACAATAAATAAAAAAATTAGCCGGGCATGGTAACGTGCGCCTGTAGTTCCAGCTACTTGGAAGGCTGAGGCGGAAGGATCGCCGGAGCCCAGCAGGTCGAGGCTGCGGTGGCCGGGAGCGGCCACTGCACTCCAGTCTGGGTGACAGAGTGAGACTCCAACTCAAAAAAAAAAGAATAATTGGTCACCTTCAGAGGTTGCTGGAGAATAAATTATCTTGAAAACTGGCAAAAAACAAGAACGAGTCATGCATTAACTGGCCTCCTATATCAATTGTACCATTGGATTAGTAGATGAGGGAAACATCTCTTTATAAATGTGTTCTAGCTAACAGATGAACAAGAAATGACAGAAGCAGAACAGCACCATTTTGCAGTCCCTGATGACTTCATGGACCCAGGTGTTTTCAACAGCTTCCAACGTCACAAAGAGAGACAACCAAACATTAGGTAGCTCCTGGTTGAAGAACAAAAGCTGCCTGTAGTCTTGTCAGCGATGTCAAACTGAAGTCCATCAGCCTTTGGATCTTTCTGCCAATCTGCAGGAACTACAGGGAACAGGAAAGCTTGCTGAACTGCACTACGAGTTTGCAGTCAGCCATGTCCAGGCTACAGGAAGCTGTGCAGGCCAAGCAGCCTGGGCTTCCTTCCTGGCTAAATGGCAAGAAAAAGAAGGAGCTGAAGGGACAAGCTTTATATTCAATGTGACTTAAAATGCACGTACAATTGTTTTAAAGAGGAAGAATAAACTGCAGTGCTTAAGGGGTACATACTTTGGTGACAAAATTACAAAGAAACACAAAAAAGTGATTACTGTAAAACAATGGCTTTCAAACTTTAAACACACATCAGAATCACCTGAAAATTTGTTTAAAACGTGAATTTCTGGGCTCCACTCCAAGAGTTTCTGATTTTGTAGGTCTGTGATGGGGTCCAAGAATTCGCATTTCTGTCAAGATCCCAGCTGTTGATGAAACTTTTGGTCCAGAGACCATACTTTGAGAACCACTGCTATAAAAGTCAAGGTAGTGGTTTCTTGGGATGGGGAGGAGAGGGAGAAGGGAAGGGACTGTGATTGAGGATACTTGGAAGAGCTACTGGGATGGCTGGCCAAGTACTATTTCTTGACTTTGGTGTTAGTTTTAAAAATGGTAGCCGTATAATGCTTCATTAGGCTATATGTTTGGTTCATGTGGCTTTCTTCGGTATCTTTTTTATTTTGAAATAATAAGGTTCAAAGTAAAATTCTGTAAGATTAAGCAAATGTAGACATAAGTTTGTGTAGTCCATTTGAGTGACCTCTTTGTGTTCCCAAACATGTGGCACGTCTCCCTTCGTATTGCACTTGCAGCTGCCTTCTGTTGTTGGCTCCATGTGGGCTGCCATGTCCCAGCCACAGAAATGGGAAGAATCCCCGAAAGTGAAGCCATCTCACACACAGGACACATCTCTGACTACTTACTCACCGTGAAGTGCTTTCCATTCATTCTTATCAGCAATAAGATTTCCGAAGCACCAATAAACATCAAGTCCTGTGCTCAGTAGAAGATGCTGAAAGTTAGAAAGAAAAAAACAAGCAAAACATGGATCCAACCTCAAGACACTTTTGGTTTATTGGGAAGAAGCAGATTTTTTTTAAAGCTACAAACAAAACCACATAAAATTGGGAAAGTTGATATACTTTTAGTTGCTCTTTTTAATACACATAATTGCAAAAAGTATAAGATGATCAATTTAGAAGATTGTCAGTTTATGAATCAAGTCCAAAAATATTCTTAAAATATTTATGACATACATTCTGGTAAAGGTTTTACGGCAACATCTTTGCAGTATCTTATTTTTACTTCATCTTGCTTCCTTCTTATTACCATCAAATACTTACTCAGTATCTTCTCTTTGCAAGATACTGTACTGAGAGTTTTGCAATGTTTGGTTGTTAATAGATTAAAATGAATCACCCTGGCACATTGCTGGGGCACAAGAGAGTAGACTGTAGAGTGACCATCTCCATGACCCTTGCCTCTCTCTACTTCAATGTCAGCAGGATGGTCACAGTGTTTAGCTTTTCCTTTCCTTTCTTTTCTTCCCTTGGAACTTGGCATTCCACTACAAGGCAGATGCTGTGAAATGATGCAGATTATTCCAGAATGCCGGCACTGAAATTGATAGCTCAACTTTGAGAGAGAAGAGTACAGTTCCTCAATTACTAACTTAATACACATATCCTACCAACCTCCTTCAGGGCTTTTAAACATTTTAAAAACCACACCTTTGAAAATCAGAGGAGAGCCATTGACTTACACCTCAAAAGATGCCCCAAACACCTTCAAAATTTCATGGCACCAACATGCATGGGTTTCCTGTTGGGCTCAAGGACCAGGTCCAGCGTACCCGGCTTCCTGCTACTGTCACATGCTGAGTGCTGGGGATAGAAATATGTGAACTAGCAGGACCTGTTTTCCAAGAGCTTCTGCCCCAGTGAGGAACAAATTAGACAAACATATTCCTAGTGCCACAAGGTAATGTTTTAATGGAGCTATGTACAGATAAAAGCCTTTTGGTAAACAACACTACTAATTTTATATGTTTATTCCTTTTCCCAAATACAATGCCTTAGAGCTCTCCATAAGTCATATTATGCAGATGAAAAAACAGGGGAAAAAAGAGATTCTGAGCTTGCCAGATATGACTCAGCAAGTCAGTGACATGCCTAGAAATAGAAATGAGAAGCAGGAGGATGTTCAACCATCCACCTTGAAGCAAGTGCTCTCCGCAGCTCAGCAGCACGTTGGGAGAGGGGCAACTTGACACTGTGGGAGGACAGGCGTGAGTCAGCTCCACGTGGGACTGGGTTTGCAGAGAGCCCTCCTGTGTGGAAAGAGCAGAACACTGACTCTGTTTCTTAGTCACTTCCTCCCCAGTAGCTGAGAGCCCTGACTACGCTTCATGCCGCTGCCCCTCCTGTCACCGGTGTTTTCTTTGTTTTGCAACACAGAACCTATCACTTCTGACATTTTTTTTTTGAGTTGAAGTCTTACTCTGTCACCTAGGCTGGAATGCAGTGGCCCAATCACGGCTCACTACAGCCTCAACCACCAGGGCTCAGATGATGCTTCTGCCTCAGCCTCCTGAGTAGCTTGGACTACAGGGGCCACCACGCCTGCCTAATTTTTTAATTTTTTTCTAGAGATGGGATCTTGCTATGCTGCTAAGATTTTCTTGAACTCTTGGTCTGAAGCAATCCTCCTACCTCAGCCTCCCAAAATGCTGGGATTATAGGCATGCACCATTACACCTGGATAATTTCAAAATTTTTTGTAGAGACAGGGTCTTGATTTGTTGCCCAGGCTAATCTCAAACTCTAGGCTTCAAGTGATCTTCCCACCTCGGCCTCCCAAAGTTCTGGGATTACAGATGTGAGCCATTGTGCCTGGCTCACTTCTGACTTCTTAGAACAAGTTCTGTTTCCTGCAGGTAGACCTATGGGCAGAGCTCAAAGGCGAAAGGGGTCTCAGCTTGTCAACTCCATTCTGCAGTCTTTGGGGACATTTGTCTTGTTGGTTTGAGAGCCCTGGGAGTGTTCTGCCATCTAGAGGAAACAATGTGTTTCTGTCCCCAGCACCCAGCTGAGGGCTGGGCTTGTATGTGGATGCTTAGAAAGGCGTCTTGAGCAGTTGAGACAATACCTTATGATCCTTGAAGTCATGGAATCTGTGATTACACTTACCAGCGTGTGCCAGACTTGTATGCTTTGTATTCTCTACTAAATCGTGGTTTCCTAAGAGGCATTTACTTACTTCTGTGCCATTAATACATAATGAGTGACCTGGAGCACAGTAGATACCCAATAAATTAATGAGTGAAGCCGGGCTCGGTGGCTCAGCCTGTAATCCCGCACCTTTGGGAGGCTGAGGTGAGTGGATTGCCTGAGCCCGCGGGTTCGAGACCCGCCTGGGCAAGCAAGACCTCATCTCTACAATAAATCAAAAAATCAGCCGGGCGT
>CAUYQG010108877.1:0-14846 GCA_963574415.1 Tarsius wallacei
ATCAGTATAGTGTTATAACGATAAAAGCTTACAAGTACAAATTCAAACCCAAAACTTTGATATGAGATGTGAACAAGGACTGACAAAGAAATTAATGCAAAGAAGACTTCTGGGAAACTACTTTCTACATTATAAATTAGATCTGGAAAAATAAAATTCAGCAATATATTAACGAATTTTATATCATGAGTAAAATGTAAATTTAATAAAATTCCCAATTTATCTTGGGAATTCCAGTCTGCTACCATATTTGAAAATGAATCAATATAATCCACCATAAAAAAGACAAACTATAACATGAAACAAAAACAGACAAAACACAAAAGCAGAAGACTGACAATTATTGTGTTCTTTCTGCCTTCCTACAAGGGAATCTGTCTTCCTGCAAAGACAGTTTCATGGTTGTCTGAGGAATGTCAGGTTTCTTTTATTGAATATTTTCTAAGGTAGTCTACAGTTTTCAGTAATAATCTGCCCAAATTCTCTTATACCTCTTATATTCCAAGCACTTTAGTTTTCCAAAAGTTTTCGTTAGACAACCTCAATGCATACAAATCAGGTAAATATTTAATAACACTAATAAAAGGGTTCAGTATTATACTAGATACATTGGAATTATCAACAATGCATAAGAGGCCTTCCCACAAGAAATGTACTTCTAGATTCTTTAGTGACAATGAATAAAAAAGGTACTGTATCCTGTACTGTGAAATAAATATTTCCATAGAATGATGTATGTTACACAAATTCTGTGAAACTTAAGAAAGATGAGTGATGGCTAGGACAGTCAAATTTGTCATGACTTATAGAAGGTGGAGAAGTGATTTTTCTTTCCTTTAGCCAATTTTCTCAGCATAATTTATTGGAATTTATTTATTTTACATTGCTTTGTGACACTTCTTTATTATATGTTACTTTTGTATATAAACATTCCATTAAATGAAAAGTTATTTTCTTTCATGAATCATTTTTATTTGGAAAATTCTATGCTATTTTAATTATTGCTGCTCTAATATTTGTTTTAATATCTGTTCTTCTCTTTCTCACTTCTTAAATATTAGCTTAAGTTTTCTAAATATGAATTGTAAGTATCCTTTATATATCATTCTGTACATAGTTAACATAAAAATATTTCCTTTAGATTATTTTGAATGTTAAGTACCTAAAACATACTGCAATCCCATTATATAAGCAGGAACAGCAAAAGAATAGAATGAATGTAAAAGTACAAAATTTCTTGCTCATCTGCAGGAAACATAGAAACGAATAAGTTGTGTGTGTGTGTGTGTGTGTGTGTGTGTGTGTGTGTGTACTCAAGCATGTGTGGGTGTGTGTGGTCAACCAAGTGTCACTTAATAATTTATGGTTTCAGGATACTGCATTTTAGTGAACCCATAGAGTTACTAACATTTTGCTTGTTACCAAGGAATTACTTAAGTGGTTCACTGAGTCATCTCATGGCTCCATCCCGACGGCGGGAAGAGTATCCAGATGGAGCTCAAGGCAGTGTGGAAACCTGATGCTCCTCGTGGTGGCAATGCCAAGCCCAGAGATGGACCCTTTCACTGTTAAAGATGAGCTCATGGCACATTTACTGGTAAAAGCTGCCAAGAAATAAGGAGTTTGGCTTGTTCTGTAGCAAACTAAACTCCCATCCTCGGCTTCCACGTGTAGGTCTCGTTTATTGAAATCGATTTCAGGTGGGTGTTTCTGCGATTAGACTGATGATATGAGCTTTTAAGAAATAGAAGTGGTGTGTTTATTCTATGTCTAAATGTAAGGCCCAAAGACTGGACTCACAACTTTTTATGCCAAAAGCACTCGATCTTTATAACCAAACATCTGGCAATCCTGAAAAATAAATAAATAAATAAATAAATAAATAAAGCACTGCTGGATCACACATAGGCAAGGTGAGTGGATGCCTCCCTGTGAGGTAATTTAATTGATTAATCAATTCAGTCTAAGTGATTGGATTAATAAATGAGCCCTCTACTACCTGTGAATGGGCTTTAGATTTTTACATAAGGATGATAATTATATTAGGGCAATAAAATTGCATGAATGCTGCAAAATAGGCTTAATTCTTAGTTTGCATGGCCAATTGGCTTAATAATTAGTTTCCCAGTTATAATGAAGTTTATATACCTGCCTTTTTCTCTTACCTATGAGTAATGTTGTTTAGACTAGTGATTTATATGTTTAATGCAATTATTTTCATGACTAAAATATTATTACATTTAAGTCACTTAAGACTATAGCTTCATAAATGTCTTCTAAATATTGAATCCAAATTAAAAATAAAAACAAAATTCTGACCTAAATTGTGAAGGTATAGAAGTCTGAAAGGATGAACATTTATGAAACTTATTTTTAAAAAGAAATTTATAACTTTGATTGCTAGAGCAACTTTGATTTAAAAATAATTTGGTGGTAAGGGGGCTCCTTTTGTTCTAATAAATAAATTTGGTATTTATATATTTTTTAAATCTTTTTCACTATTTCAAAAGGAAGAGACTTGAATATACTGATTTTATTTCAGAATTGCTTGTGCATTCTTCTTAGTTTTACAAGTATGTTTAGAATGATATTATCCAGAAACTTAAGAGTAATTGGCATTTAATCCATGTGAGATTCTTCTCTCAAAAGTTTTTGTCACTTTTGTTTTATTGTGTGTGTAATGTTCCCAAATACTCTTGCTTTTTTTTTTTTTTTGCCATTTATGAGCACTATTGTATTAATAAAGAGCAGTAAAGGAGATTTAGTACTCATTAATTTTGACAATTTATGTCTTTTTATTTCTTGGCGTTTTGCCAAAAATTTTCAAATATATTTGAAAAACAAAGGTAGAAATGTTGAGAGTATTATTTTTTGAAACTGCTTCATTATTTTGTGAGAAGAAAAGAAATGTTGCAAACTTGAGGTGAATTAGGATGGGAGCTTTGTAACATGAACAGAAGCATTAGGAAAGCAAAACTCTACAGAGCATAAAAATAAGATGTGGTTGCTAGAATTTCTGTGGTAGTATTGAATATGTCTACACTTTGATCAAAGCTACAGAGTCTAGAAAATAATTTTATATTTTTAAAATGTGGAATAATTTGTGAGAAGGATAAACTCATAGAGGAGTTAATCTAGCAGGATAAGTAGATTTGTACAAATTCAAAACACTTTCTTATTCCTTCATTCATTTTTTTATGTTAACTGGCCCATGTAAGGGATACAATACACAGCAATTGTTTACAACTAAGACATTGGCATTTGTTTATATTCTAATTAAAAATATACTCTAGCCAGGCTCAGTTTGAATAATACCTACACCACGGCTTTACTGAACTGGCCTAACTGTGTAAATGGATCTGTGAGGATATAAATGCCACGTTGTGAAGGATATAGTAACAACCTGAAAATAAGTTAGTGCATGTGGAAAAATGATTCTATCCTTTAAGGCCTATAAAAGCAAAGAGATGTCACAGTTCTACTTTTCACTATCCAAAGTAATTACAGCTATTTCAGTGGCATAAATAATAACAATATATTTTTAGATTCAGTTACTATGTTAAATATTTTGCGTATTCAATATTTACCTAGTGCTATTATTTTACCAATTATGAAACTATGCTTAGAAAGATTAAAGTTTTCTTAAGTCAAAAACTAGCCAGTAGTAAATCTAAGATTCAAGTTTAATGATTATGATTAGAAAAATAATAAAATTAATAATTGTATGCTTCAAAAAAATATGAGTTATATGCTATAATGATTCACAAAATGTTTGACCAAGGAAACATCCAATAACCATCAGCTGAAGTAGAACTATTCAAGTTGAGAAGTCTTCAGATTATTTCGTTAAAATTAGTGGCTCTCATTTGACATCTTAAATATGTAGATATGTCTAGTTCTTCCCAATTCCCCCAAATTACACTTAATAATTTAACAAATCTCATTTTATTTATTTATTTGAGTCGGGGAGGGTGGTCTCACTCTGTCACCCAGGCAGTGCAGTGACATGAACGCAGCACAGGCTATCCTTCTAAGACTCATGAGTAGCTGGGACTACACGTGCACAACACCATGCCTGACTTATTTTTTAATTTTTTGTAGAGACAAGATTTCACTATGTTGCCCAGGCTGGTCTTGAATTCCTGGGCCCAAGCAATCCTCCTGCTTCAGCCACTCAAAGTGATGGGATTACAGGTGTGAGTTAAGTACCCAGCTATCAAACCTTGTTTTAAATAAAGACTAAAAAAATAAGCTAGACAAATATTACTCAAAATGTCATCAACTTTTTTCAAAAAAAATTTTTTTTGGTAAGACTTATTTTAAGCATTTCTACTCAGCTTTTTCTGGATATATTTGGAAAATTTTTTAGCATTGTGTTTCATAAGTCATTGGGATTTTTTTCTGCCCATTTAACATTATTACAATTCTGGTTGGAATAGATATTTATACCAATTCAACTGCTTGTAAAATGATATAATTTTATATATAACTAATTCTAATTATAAATTCTAAAATTCATTACATAATGTAATGGCCAAAATTCTTTAATAGAATATGTTATCAATGTTTAGATGATGTAGATGCATATCTATATTGCCAGTTCCTGAAATCAGAGATATTTTTTGAACCATGGATTAAAAAAGGAAAAAAAGAATGTTTTCTGTTTTGCCTTCAAAATGGGAAGTCCATATATGATGATTCTGTAGTGATAGTTCATTGAGCATTCATTTATACAGTAAATACATAAAAACTCTTGAAGACTAATCTTTCCTACTTCCTGTTAACTGACTCCTCACTGATAGTTTGAGATCAGAAAACCTGTCCTGCAAGTCAGAGTATTTTCCTCATCTGATTATTAAATATTTACCAGTACACCCTTTCTTTTAAATATTTTTTAGTTTTGATCATTTTGTGATATAGCAAAGCTGAGAACCAAGACTTGCATCCTAGTAAAAGTACCAAGGAAAGAAAGTAAAATTCTTGAGACCTGGTTAGTCTTCTTGGTAACCTCCTATTTTTAAAATGCAACAAAAATATATACCTTTTAAATGTTATGTAAGATATTTATTATTCAAATGACTAAATATGGAAGTATCACCTTCCATAGGATATACCAGTTAGGATGCATGGGCAATCTGACACAGATGGCATGGGTGGAGCTTAGAAACCCTGGGTCCACTAACATGATGTGAGGTAGGGAAATCACTGGTTCTTTGCCTGGCTAGAGACCTGTTCAAGAAAATGTGATGGGTTTCAGACATTATTTTAAAAAGATAATGATGACTTCTGAAATCTAAGATGGATTTCTTCAGACTGAAAAAAAAAAGTTAACCCCAGATATTTTATAAAAAAATCCCAAATGATATTAGGGTTTAGAGTTTAAATGATTTCTCCAACTTGCTATTTCACTGGGTGTGTGAGTGCCCAGCCTCCATTAGACATCCTTTTTCGTGCCTTTAGAAGTAGAGATTAATGTTTGTGAACACTGATGTCACCCAGCTATTCATTAACTTATAATCGATTTGTGGGAGGGGAAAAGGAGGAATTAATACTTGAAATCATAGGTGGTGTTATTTTCCCTTGGAGGCCGGTAACAAGGAAGGTGTACAGAAGGAAAGTCGAACAAGAAGACTGTGAACACAAAGACAGATACAACTAAACAAACGCTATTATGGAAAAATGGCAATTAAGATTCTCTTAATTAGCCTGTCATTTTGTATTTATCATCATAATGTTTGTTTTACAATGCTTTATTAAATCTGGCTTTATGACAAACAGTCTGTTGGCAATGCATCCTGCCGTGCAACATATGGTGTAACACCTAATGAATATTAATGCTGCCGAGTATAAATGGTCTTCAGGGACAGTGCTGATGGCTGGGAAACTCCCGCCTACGATATTATTAGTCAGAAGGTGAAACTCACATGTTCCTCAGTGGGTTTTTTTCTCTCCCAGCGGCCTACCCTTTTGCTTATGACACCTCAAATGCACATTCAAAAGTTAAAAACATTTGCTTTTTGGTATCATTGTGCCTGCTCCTCCAAGTGGGCTGGCTCAGCTGTTTCTGCCACAAACCGACTTTTTCTGAGGATTCTCTTCATCTGCACACTTCTTACCCGGGCGAGTCTGTTGTTCTGAGTAATCTATCTTCAGTTGGATCAGATGTCTTACTCCTGTTACTGTACAAAGTCCTACATACTCGAATGTTTCCAAACTCAGCAACAGGTTATTGATAGACTGATTGTTAGTGTTCCTCCCACCAATTCACATATTGAAGTCTTATCCCCTGGTGTCCTGGTATTAGGATGGGAGACCTTTGGGAAATAATTAGCTCATAAGAGGAGAAGCCCCATGAATGGGATTAGTGCCCTTATGAAAGAGACCCCGGGGAGCTCTCTGCTCTTTTTTTTCCACTTGAGGAAAACAGCCGTCTGGAAAACAGTAAGTGAGCCTTAACCAAACACCAAATCTGCTGGTGCCTTGATTTTGGATTTCTGAGAGTCCAGACTGTGAGAAATGAATTTCTGTTACTTATAAGCTACCCTGGCTATATTTTGTTATAGTAGCCCAAACTGACAAAGACAAGGATCAATTTTTAAAAACATGGTGCCATATATTCTCTTCTGATTGTAATCTTTTCTCCCACACAACTCACCAAATGAAGTTTTCAATAATTCTTAAGTTGGTTGAAATTTATTAGTCATATAAAAAAGAAAGGGAACCAAAATCACAAATTTTATAGCATGAAGAGTATTTTGCTCTACAACATTCTATCAAAGCATGCCTTGGAATTCAATTTGTGTAATTATAAACCATGTCCAACCCAGAGTGTAGAAAAATAATTCCAGAAACTACTGTTGTGTTTTTTTCCTCTAACAATATAGAAAACTTTAGATAGGAAATTGAAGAAAAAGTTAATCTTACCTTTTCTCTTTTATGATTGTAAAGTTATCAAAGAGTCAATCATGAAATTATTTGACAATGCTTGGGGGAATAATTCAAAAAAATATGTAGGCTGAAAGTAAATGATTGCAGATGGAATGGTGTATGACACTGTTTGATGAAATCTCTTTGTGTAATAGTGCATTAAAAAGTGTTCTACTGTCTATAATGTAAAGTAATTAGTTGTAAAATCCACCTACAACTCAGTTTAAGAATAGTGGGAATATCATTACATATCATACACATATTTTGAAGATTTCTTCTTTTATCCTCAAAATAATCATAGGCATGCTCTCACTAAGATGCAAGTTAATCAATTTCAGCTACATTGGCAGTAGAAAGGGAAAAAAGTTGGATTGCAAAACTTGATTTCAGCAGCCAGAACCCAATCATCTCTCAACCCAAAATAGCATGAAATAGATTCCATCTAATGATGAGTAATGATGCTTTTAATATTTGTTGGTCACTTGCTATTTATATAGTATTTTATATACACGAATTGAATTTTGGCAGTCATGCAAAATAAAATTTTTAAAGCATTTCAAAATGTAGATGCTTTTATATGGCGCATATAAAATGCATAATATAGTCCATTAAGCTATGTTTCCAGAGAGGGAACTTTCTCATTGAGGACACATAGGAAGTTTCGCCATATCTGTATTTCCATCCAATTGGGAAGAGGGTTAATATTTTCAGACTGGATTTTCATCTGAAAGTCACTATTTCTATTATAAGGACGCTTCATGCATTGATTCTACAAGGTTGTATCGTGTCTCGTATCAGGCAACACATAAGAGACAGAACCTCATGAAATAGAGAGAGAAAAGTCATTCTTGAATTAACACACAAAGAAACACAGATACCAGAATAAATATATGGGGAAATGCGTTTTTGACAAATAAAGTTGTATCTGCAAAGTGTGATATGAGGATAGTCAGATGAAAGTGTTTTCCTATGGTAGATAAACCCAGAACAGCAGCAGGATTAATAGAATTTAGAAAATGTAAGGACAAAATCAAAGATTAATTTCCTAGCCAAACATGTATGAGGATTTTTTCTAACTACATTCTTAGTATAGAGCAATACAATATGTATAGAACAATATGTACGGAACAACTATATAACATTACATAAGAAACTATATAACCTAAGAAATTATATCAGAATCTATTTAATTTTATTCACTTTTCTCTATTAGTCTATGTGAAATTTATGGCAAAATGTATATTAACCTCATTCCAGAGTGTGAATTGAGTCATTTTAAGTAAACTTACATTTCTGTGTTTCTTCTTTCTATAAAATACACGGTATTTTCTTCTTTCTATAAACTCAAGGTAAAGAACCTCTCTTGATGTCATAGATAGATATGTGGATGGATAAATTATACATGATAGTAGCTCTGATACGTGAATTGGCAAAACTGGTGAAACGCCATTTCTTACTGAATCAGACTAAGAAAGCTTTTACCCAGGTATTTTATTTATTTATTATCTTCAGTACTCGTTCCATTCAGTCAGTCAAAACACTGAGTAACCATGGTCAGGCTAATACTAGGAGTCTAAAACAGATAATTCCTTCAAAGACTACACATGAAAAAGAAAGTAGCATGACAGAGCATATAGTTAAAGGTTGGGTTGAATTAATAAGCAGAGTTTGGCCGGGCTCATCGGCTCATGTCTATAATCCCAGCACTTTGGGAGACCGAGAGGAGAGGATTGCCTGAGCCCAGCCTGGGCAACTTGGCAAGATCTCATTTCTACAGTAAAAATCAAAAAATTAGCCAGGTGTGGTGGCACACTCCTGTAGTTCCAGCTACTTGGAAGGTCGAGGCTGCAGTTGGCCATGAATGTGCCACTGCACTCCAGCCTGGGCACAGAGTGAGACTCCCACTTAAAAAAAAAAAAAAAAAAAAAGAATCAGTTTGTTTAATGAAGTGAAAGGCAAAGAATCGTGTTAGGATTGGTTTAGCAACTGAAAATCCACCTCAGATCTATTCTCTCAGGCTAGTGCCAATATATGGAATAGCTGATATAAGGTCTGAAATCACAGTAGCTCCTCAGAAGGATGTCTGGCCTCATGGGAGAACTTAGCTATGAATGTTGTTGCTGTAACTGCGAGTAGGTGAATAATGCCAATTTCAGGTCTCTAGAAAGGTGTAGGATCCATAATAATGGCCCTGTCCTACATGCATGAATAGGCAGATTAAAAAATATTGATGCTCCATTAGCACGTAGATATTGGATAATTCAGTCATTGCTCACATCTTGGCAGATATGCATTACTGTGTGCAGCAGAAGGCAGGAAGGAAAGAGGTTTTGGAGTATTATGCATTATAAAGGAATGCCTCAAAAGATGATCTCAAAGTCATCACACAGTGTGTGTTTACTCTATAATGTATACCTGCAGTCCAGCTTTTACAGTCATTGTTAGTGGAAGCTTCTCAGTCTTTTCCAGTAAAAGGAGTCCTGTTTGTAAATCTTTGTATGTGCCTTAAAGAAATGAGAAAAAAAGAAAGAAAAAAATTTCCATGTGTTTCCTACATAGTCCAAAGCAAAGAATATCTATAACATCATTCCTGGGTAAATCTGCTGATGCCACATTCTAATAGATAACAATATTAAATGTTTTTTTGAATGTTTCTTTTGTTTAGAGACCACTACTCTCTTTTCCCTTTAAAAACACCAAATAATGGTACATTGCTGCTTAAATGTTGAGTGGTAGGACTTTATCACTCGTGAATTGATCTGGTGACAGTGTTTTATGTTTAATAGTAGTGAGCCCAAATAATTAAAAAAAATAAGAACGTGGAAAATTATTGGGAAACTGTATTTTGAAAATATACATGATTATACATAGCAATTGAATATTTAAAACACTTTTGTTTTAAATTGAAGGAAACCCAACTCGAACAAATTTAGGCCAAAATTAAAAGTACATTTTTTTACCAAAACAAACCAACAGAGGTCATAGACACTGCTGGCTTCAGGGATAGTCATAAATAAGAAAAGGAATTTTTATAGATTCTTCCTTCACCTCATATCATCAAGTTTAGTTCCTCCATCTGTAGATAAATGTCTTTCACACTGTGGATGTCATGACAACCAAATGCTTCTGCATCCATATTTCTTCACTCACCATCTGAGAACTACCTTTCTTTCTTAAATTTCAATTTCAAAATTCCCGGAGAAGGCATGTGAAGGGCACATCTTTGAATGCATACTCAACGCTTTTTAATTAATGATGGTCAGAGGAGTGAGACTTGTAGGATGTCAACTCTCATGCAGACCACAAGGCTGAAGCAGGACAGAGATGGTAGACAAGAGAGGAACAGCTGCCCCAAATAATGAACAAAATACTAGATTTTACCACCATATGTAACTTTGAGTGTATTCTAAAATTGTTCTCACTTTATGCATTTACTTATGTTGGTTATTCTCATAACTTGAAAGAAAAATATATTTTTGTGTATAGTTATTGTTTACAATCATGGGGGGAAAATGTCAACATGGTAAATGATGTAGAAAGCCTGTATCATAGACAGATATTTTGAAAACAGTGTTGGGCATTTTTTAAAGTGGTAATAATACTACCTTTCCACCTGGGAATAATTTACTTTTCAGTAAATCAAAGAGTCTATATATTTAGCATTGCTGTGTGGTGCTAGGCAATATTTCCATAGCTTTAGACATATTACATCACTTATTTTTTCCCAAAAACAATTAAAATAACAGATCCATTTGCAAGTGAGGAAATTTGGACTTAAAGAGCTTTTATAGCTTTCCCGATGTCATATCGTTAGTACACAGTAGTTAGGATTTTGAGCTCAATTGCTCTAAATCCCTCTTAATCACTCTACTATAAGGATATGCAGTCATGAATTACAATATCCCTTGTGTGCTTTTAAAACCTAAGGTTGTGAATACTATTAAAATTTATTTACTTGATTAAAAAAATTGAGCTGCAGAATATGAACTGGGATTACATCAAGGATGACAGATAAGAAAACAGTGGCTGAATGGGTACATTTCTTTTGATATATTGTGTAAGAGATTCATCAGTTTACTATTTCACTAAATTAAAGTTCATGGAGGTAAGAAAAGAAAAGTAAGATCACAAATCAGTATTCTCACTTTATCTTAAGTCTCAGCAGTTAATTTTAAAAAATCTTATAATGTCATGAATTAGTTAGGATTGGTGTCTAAAACCATGTCCATCCATATCAAATTATTAGAATTAATTACAAACATCTTACACTTTTTTTCACTATGAGTTTCTATGGTATTCTGACTTTCTTCTTAATGCCATCAATTTATTTTGGTATGTTATCGTTTCTCTTCTTTTTCCTATAGATTTTTCTCTATTGTCTCTACTTCAAATACTATTGAATGATGGGAATCTCAAATTTATATCTGTCCTTAATTTTACATGACCAACTATAACTGACAATTTTCTTCTGTCAACAATGTATTCTTTCTAGATAATTTCTGATTTCTGTGTGTATACCAAGATGGGATTTAGAGAAGAGATGGGTGTATAAAAAGACTTTATAGAAATTATTTTTTTAGATATTTTTGAAAAAAATTGTTTGTTTTTGCTTTCTTTTCCCCAACAAACACAATGAATCCCTATGTGATTGATAAGCAGGCCCTTATGCTATTCAGTTAGCCATTGTCTTATTAAATGCCTACTATGTGCCATGTGCAATTCAAAATGCTGAGAAATGGCAGAGAATGTGACAGACAAGAAACATATTTTAGAGAAGACAGACACAGAGCAAGCAATAAATGAATATAGTGGTAAATGACGAGTGAAATGGTAATAAAAAATCCCCTGTAAAACATTAAAATAACTGTGACAGGAAGGCTACTTTACTTTGGATCCTTAGAGAAATCCTTAAGAATATCAATATAAGGCTAAGCTCTAAATGATAAGGAACTAATTACCAGAGAATCAGATGGAAGTATGTCCAAGAAAAAAAGGACCCACTAAACCAAAGTTCCTCATGTGGAGTGATACACCAAGTATCTCTAAAGTGATAGCAGAAATACTTGGATTTAAAAAAAAAAGGACATAGATTATATGACTTTGTAAATCAGGCAAAGATTTTTAGCCCAGCAGCAGCATGTGCTGATGGATAATTTTATTTTGGCGGCCATATATATCATATTAGAGAAATTATATTGGGGAAAGAGTGGCAAGAAAGAAGACACAAGGTTATTGAATTTTCTGGGAAAGAGATGATAACGATGTGTACTAGAGTGATATCAGAGGCCAGCTAGCACGTCTTTGTGTACTTTGAAAGATGTGATCTTTTCAGTGCAAAGCTTGCCAGTAGACAAAGTATGTGTGTAAAAGTAATGCACCCCTTACACACAAAAAAGATGCAACCAAACAAAAAGGCAGCGAGTGGAGCATAGGCTGAATTTTCACACAGTCTTATCCTGTGTCTAGAAACCCTTGTCCACTCTGTAATCCACATAATCACACACTGTGGCCATGGTCATAGTAGTTGAAGTGTGGTGAAATGAATGGACTCAGAATCTAATTTGAAAGTGGAGTGAAAGAATTGCTATTTGACTGGTTATAAGATTGAGGAAGGAAGATTAATCCATTTTCCTTAGGGAGAATCTAGACTTCTGACCCGAGGATCTCAGCTGATGTTTACTAAAATTCAAAACGCATAAAAACAGGAACATGTTTGGGGATAAAAAACAACAACAAAGAGTTATGTTTGGGCAAAATTGTGTAAGATGTCTGTTATAATTCTAAGTGGAACTATCAAATCATCATGTGTAAAAACCACTTTAGAGTTTTGGAGACCTGGCTCACACCGTAACAGTATTTGAAGTTGCAGAATTAGACGGGATCACATAGAGACAGTAACTAAATTCTAAATAAGGAAAATAGAGTTCAATACTGAAACTGTCCACATTCAGGAATTGAACAGGGAAGAAGGTACTGTCAAAAATAGACTGAGAAGTGAAGTGGGAGGAAAAACAGGACCTTGAAAGGAGACAATATTCCAAAAATGAGGTATCTATGGACCTGACAACATAACTGGTTGATAACATTGATAACCTCACAAAGAATAGACTCAGTGAAGGAACAGGGCTAAACTCAGTGGTGTGAAGAAAGAATATAGCTGAGAAGGTGACAATATTTCCTACAAAAGACTTTTTCAGTAAGTTTTATTATTGAAGTGAACAGAGAGAGAACTGTAGGTAGGGTGGGAGCTGGAGGTAAATTTATTTTTTGTTGTTTGCAAAGTAGATGGAAATTATGAATAGTAATTGAGAAAAGAAAGGCAATAAAGTCCCTGAGAGGCCAAAAAGTGACTTGAAAAATCTGTAGGGGAAGTGTTGGAATAGCCAGTTTTCAGTTAGAGGAAGAGAATGAAAGGAGAATGTTTAGAGTAGTTAGAGTATGTCAGTGCTGTGGTGTCGACAGAGGGTGCTTTGCAAAGGGCAGAGTTGAAGGGCTTGGGAGTTAAGAGATTAGAAGAGATTAATGAACATACAATGTAGTGTGGGAATGTGAATTCACTTGATGATGGATGGCAGAGGTGTCTTGGGCCCCTCTGAATGGCTAAGAAGAATCAGAAAGTGAGGAATGACAGGATTAAACCTGATCGTTTCTTGAGAGAAGGTGAATAAATAGTCCTAGCTGGAAAACACAGGACTGCCACATATATTCATCTCCTACAGCTCTTACATTTCGGTGGTCAAAAGGTGGTTGAAACTTCCTCAGAGAACCTTCATCCTTGAGTGGCCTGAGGTTGAGTCTCAGAGTAGTAGCATGGAGGGCTGGACCTGGAAGGTAGAGGCTGGAGACTGTGTCTTTTCTGCAGCAGCCTGAACATACAGAGACTAGGAAACAAAAGGAAGGCTGTGAAAACAGGATTTGTTAAATGATTGAATATAACATAGAAAATTTGATATTGAAATCAATGCAATCAGAACCTGTTTTTCTTTTTGTGAAGATCATTCAAACTGAAAATATTTCAGTAAGACTAAAGAACAAAAAAAGCCACAAAGTACCAATGTCTGGAATAAAAGAGATGACAAAATTAAATATCTATAAGATATTTATGGACTAATATTAAGGTATATATTAAGAAAATGTTAAGGAGAATATTATGAACCAGTAGATATCCATACATTTGATAACTTAGAGGAAAAAGACAAATTTGTTAAAAATACACAATTACCATCTAAGATCATCAAAGAACAAATAACGTGAAAATCCCTATATATATATTTTAAACTTATTATTTAGTTAAAAACATTACTACAGTATATGAAAGCTCTAGGGTTTAATGGCTTCATGATATTTTCTACCAAACATTGAATGACTGTTTCCTATATAAACTCTTATAGATAATATAAAAGGAGGAAATTCTCCCAATCTTTTGAGACCGCGTCATCCAATATCAAAATTAGTCAAACACAGTATATATAAAAAGAAACCAAAGACACGTACTTCTCATAACACAGATGCAAATATCCCCAACACAAATTTTAGCAAATAAAATCGAATACTATATAATATGAACATGTTTCATTACCTTTTAGTGTGGATTCCATGAATGCTGTATTAACATTTGAAAATAGATGAGTGTATTCATCACATTAACAAACAAAATGATGAAAATCATATGATCATCTTCATAGGTACCAAAAAGCATTCGAGAAATACAAAATCCACTACTCATGAAAATTTGCAGCAAATCAGAAAGAGGGAACTGTCTCAATTTGTTAAAGGATCTTTTTTTTTTTTTTTTTTGAGTGGAGTCTCACTCTGTCGCCCAGACTGGAGTGCAGTGGCCGCTCCCGGCCCCCGCAGCCTCGACCTGCTGGGCTCCGGCGATCCTTCCGCCTCAGCCTTCTGAGTAGCTGGAACTACAG